>CM073776.1:54254155-54437780 GCA_037158775.1 Hetaerina titia | reverse complement strand
GAGCCCAATTGTTAGAAATTTATCTTCACAAATCATATTTATTAAACATGAAAAAAATAACCACAAGAAATAATAAAATAAGGTGCCTTTTGAGCTCATATCCTCTTATAATGACTGTTCAAAATTTAAATTTGACACTTTGGCGTTTCTCAAAAAAAATGTTGTTAATTTAGTTGTTAAACAAATGTATTTATAAATGATAGAAGTCTAAAACACCAATAGGAATACACAAAGTCCATGCATTTGGAACCACCCTAACATTGAGGAAAGAGCTTGAGATTCTTAGTATTCGTTTAGCCTGTAATAGTTAGCATGTACACTGAAGCACTTGATACAACACTCATAGCAAACAAAAACTGTTTGTCCTGGAAAGCCTAAAGGAGTCATATAATTAAAAAAAAACTTTTATCTAATGGACACCATGTATAAGATTTTAATGGATGAAATGTCTAATATCATACTTTTGTGAATATTAACTTTTTAAGTTTCATTTACCATTGATATGCATTTTAAATAAATTTTAAGATGATATTGGTACAGCAAATGAACAAGGAAACATAGAATGGCATGAATCCACTTAAGGAACATGTTGTTTCTCTTAAATTGCCTTGATTTTGAAAATTGGGATCCTGGCCACCTTGCTTGACCATGGAGAAGTAAAGGTGTTGCAATGTTAAAGTTACATTCTTTCAGCCTTCAATTAACTTTTTTCCTATTAATTATTTTTCTAGTTTCACCTCACATGCCATGTTAATTATTTTCTTATGTGAAAAAGAGAAGTATGCAAACATTATCAAACAAAATAGACACAGGAGGAAAATAGCTTCCTACCTCGTTCTTGTAATTCAAATATTAACCTACAATATTAATATCATTGAAATTTGCTTAGTTAAGATAGAACTAAATATGATTTGTGTGCAAATATTAAAGCTGTTACAAAAACATGAAATAACAAGTATTCCAAGAGAAAATGTATGATCATTCTTACCTTATCATTTTTTTTCAAATGATATAATGTGTCTACGTAAAAGTTAAGCCCTTTTTTAAGATTTGTGTCATTAAATTTTAAATACAATTAAATCATTGCAAATTGGAAGAGTAAGAGCTTCTTCTACAGTCTGTCTTCTTCAATGCATATACACTGCAAAGTATAGCTTTTTTATGTACTGTTGCAATCCTTATTTGTATATTTCTCAATGAAAAATGATCTGATTTAGCTTCAAATGCTTTTTTCCAGCCTTAAACCACATATTTTTCAGCTATTGTTTAAAGAATACCCTTAGAGTTTTAATTTCTAATAAAATAATTGTCATTTGGTTAAGAAAAACTGAAGTTTTTTTCTCTTGATTATTCAAATTGTACCATAAAACATATTTCCACTTGCATTTTTACACATAGTCTTGTAAAAAGTTTGTTTTACGTTACCTTATTGATTGAAAACTATGCTACAGACTTCTCTAGTATGTAATTGGGATTTTAACTTTTCATTTCAAAGTTTGGCTTCGCGCATTCTATTGGAAATAGTTATATGTGAACTTCAAAAAGGTTGTGTGTTCTTGCATTTTTTAGGTCAAACCTAATGTTATGCTCACAGGCTAATTTTGAGAAGGGCTTGTGCCAAGTAATATTTTTTTTACAGATAGTACTAATTTTTGTCCTTGCAGATATGATGGATACGGTCCAGGCAAGGGGCAAATGGCAGAGATCCATATTATGCTCGGGACACAGCTTTGGGGGCAATAAAGATAAATTTTGCCCTCAAAGAAACAGCGGTGGAGGATCTGGTGGAGGCGGAGGGAGTGGGGGGAATGCACCTATTATGGCTGGCTATGGGTTAGTCTGTTTTAAGGTTTCTCATTCTAATAATATGCAATGTAGCATTGTACTTACAATCTAACTTCAATGTATCAAAATACAAAAGGAGTGGAAAGATACTTTGAGTTTGCTGAAATGTTGGGTAAAATATACTTGTCAAAGACCATGACTCTTAATTACATGTGAGACAGGTGTATAAAAACATGAAATTTCAATAAAAAGAGACGTTTCAGGCGTAATATGGTGGAATAACATGATTAAATAAAATTGGCAATTTTCCACTAAAATTGCTAATTTTATTAATGAAATTTCAAGTATTCCAAGAGAAAATGTATGGTCATTCATTCCTTATCGTTTTTTTTTTTCAAATTATATAATTGTGTCTATGTAAAAGTTAAGCCCTTTTTAAGAGATGTGTCATTATTTTAAATGCAATTTATCACTGCAAATTGGAAGAGTAAGAGCTTCTTCTACAGTCTGTCTTCTTCAATGCATATTTTCTGCAAAGTATAGCTTTTTTATGTACTGTTGCAATCCTGATTTGTATATAACTTAATGGAAAATGATCTGATTTAGCTAATGTGCATATAAAATAATATGTGCATTAGTAAAATTTATGTTGCAGTAAACTTGGGTGGTAGTAGATTGAAAAAATTGAGTTTATGCTAAAAGTAACATAGAAAATAACGGATATTAATATCCAACCATTTCAGAGAGTAAAAATCATTCGCCTTGACCGGGATTCGAACCCAGATCCCTCGATATCCGGCCGAGTTGCATTATAATGCACACATAGCGGGTGACTCCGTTAAAGTTACTATTACAGTTTCTTGAACGAATGATTTTTACTCTCTGAAATGGTTGTATTATAATGCACACATAGCGGGTGACTCTGTTAAAGTTACTATTACAGTTTCTTGATATTAATATCCAGTTTAAATATACAAGGAACTTAGCTACGGTCGTGAATCAATGTAAACAAAAAATACCGGGACCGTAAACTTGAATGGCACTAAATAATAATAATAAAAGCAATAAAAAATTATAATAAATAATAATAATAAAATAAATAAAAAATGATAACACACACCAAACCCTGAGTTTGTGTGTGAATGTGATTCACGGGAGTGAAAGTTATTTTGTAACTCACCCTAGTGATTGAGTGGTTTTAAGTTTGTTTTATTATTTTTTTATTATTTTATTACTTTAATTATTTGTTTCGAATTTGTGTGTGTGTGTGGTGTTTTATTATTATTACTATTATTATTTATTTATTTAAATTTATTACTATTATTTATTATTATTTTATTTATTTATTATCATTTTTTTATTATTTTTATTATTGTTATTACTATTTAGTGCCATTCAAGTTTACGGTCCCGGTATTTTTTGTTTACATTAATATCTAGTAACATTGGGTCATTTAATATGGTAGTCTGCCTTCCTCAAATTTTCTGGGAGTCAAAGGTTATTTGCCAAAACTATCCTCAAGCCTTAGACAGGCAAGAATTGTGTATCTGAAATGTGTACATGAGCTTTTGCCCAAAATAATAAACACTCGACCTTAATACTGGCTTCCGATGGGCTTTTTGAAACTGAGCAATGTGTTCATAAAGCACAATTGTATCCAGTGCTGTGAGATGTATCATCCCAAGATTAATCCAGCTTGGAAAAACAGTATGACTAGATTTAAATCTGTGGACAGAGAGGTGGGAATTCTGATCAATTAGCACAGTCAACGAGTTCACAAAATCCATCTTATAATTACATCATTCCTAATAGGTTGTTGCTTTATTACACATTTGATGAAACCGTCATGCTCCAAGGGAAATTCACCTTTAGATCTTCTGGGAAAGAGTCATTTTTGAGTTAGTGGAATATGTATTCCGATCACCAAAAAATTGGCATATGTAAAGAACATCAGCAAAATTCAAATTTATTCCATGATCGATCATGAAATTTCAGCATCTTGAAGAATACTCCCAAGCTATGAAAGCTTGCCTCTTTGTACTTTATTATTCAATGATCACCAAATTAAATTAATCTTTTTGGAAGAATTGATAAATTTAAATCAGTAAACCAAAGTTTTTTCTTATTTGAAATAAATTGACATTTTTTGCCAGTATCGCTTGACAAGCATATGTAGTCATAAGAGGAATATGTTTTGCTTTAGATCCTCCTTAAAAATTGTGAATGTTTATATCTCTTTTGAGGTAGCATCATATTTTCTCTTTTATAATTAATTTTTATTATTATTAGTAAACCATGCGTGAGTTAAATGTTATTAGTAATGTTAACCCTCCATGGTATTGAAATAACAAAAAAAAACTCCAGAAGTCACCTTTATTTTGATTAAAAAGTTACAATTACCATCCGAGTAACAATTGACTTCATTTTTTCGCTTGGGGATTCCCTGTGTATGAATGAATATTAAATTAATGCTTAGCCCAATTTGATGTGACTGCAGAAAGTCTAATGGTAGTCAGAGGATGGTCATAATCCATAGTCCATTAGCATATTTGAAAAGATAAAAAGCTGTAATTCATTCATCAATGTAAAGGTGGTGCTGCTCAGTGTGTGTCAAGATTTGATGAGGACTGGAGACATTATAGTTCCCATCCAGCCATATGCATGGCAGTTGTTCCTGATCCTCATTAATTTTCACTACTGAGGGACTTATATCTCCATGCTATTAAGGTACCCTTTTCAGACATGCCAACTCTCCCGATTTAAGCGGGAGACTCCCGATTTTTCCTTCTTACGTTCTTGATGAACTGTTCAAATTGTGTACTTAGCTTAACATGTTAATAAAGTGTGACATTCATTAAAAATTGGCAAAGTGTCATAAAGGGATTAAGGTGCCATGCAAATATTGTGGTAATTAAAAGTGATTACTTCGTGATACACTTCTAAAAATCTCCCGATTTTTCATTTTTGAAAGTTGGCATGTCCTCCCGATTTTTCATTTTTGAAAGTTGGCATGTCTGCCTTTTGTTTCACACAGTAATGGTGCTCCAGGATTTGCTGGAGGGATGTACCGTGGTGGGAAAGATTTCCCGGGGGAAGTGCCTCCAAGAGGGGGTGGTGGCGGCGGTGGTGGTGGTGGTGGTCCAGGAGGTGCTCCACCAGGTGGGGCCATGCCACCTGACTATGGCCGAAAAGACTACCCTCCTGGCCCCTCAGTGGCCTCCGTTCAGATTGCCGAAGCTGACCGTGCCAATGACTGTGAAATCATTGTCCTCAACAAAAAACAGAGGTAAGTTTACTTCCAGTAATGAAACTCAATGTAAACATTTGAGTTGTCTGTGTTAAGTCATGTTATCACAGTTGATCTTACCATGGTGTAAATTCTGTTATGGAGATCCATAGTATTTTATGGTAATAATACTACCCAAATCTATTATTTGAACTTGCTAAAGCCATCTTTACTATGCTAAAACAAAAATGTGATGAGTAGGCATTTTTTCTTTGAACTAACATGATATTTTTGCCAAGTTCATTTCATTGTTTAGGAATGATATCTTAAAAAAAAAGAATGAAATTGGCAAATAAAGCTTGAATTTCACTCATTTTCATCTTCAGAAGTGCAATTCATGGGCCAGTTTCATTTTTATCAATTTATATGCAAATAAAATTTGGGAAAATTTCATGACTGAATACACCTCATTGAATTTCAAACTTGTCTATTTCATCTATCTAGTTAAGGAAAGTAGTATGCAAATTGTGGAAGATCAAAACATTTTGGTATCAAGCAATGGCAGAGTAAAAAGTTAAGTGTTCTTATGTGTTTCAACTGCATAGCACTATTTAATCCACAACCTAGCAAAAGTTATGGCATCAGATGAAAATGGCAAATTTGCACAGTCATGTAGAGATTGTTTCTAATTTACATTAGTGGATGACTCCGTTAAAGTACGAACTGAATCTTCCATAGTTCTTTGTATATAAACATTGGCTTAACCACTTGTATTGTGTCACAGTGCATTCAACTATGATTACTGGTGACATACATGTAGTATGTACAGTATCATATCATAACATCTTGTTCCTTAAAAGCCCTGAGAACATCACAGCACAGAGGACACCTCAGTAGCTTGATTGGTGGCACAAGCACTCTACTGGATATTTAGAAGTCCAGGTTCAAATCCCAGTCAAGGCAAATGATTTTTACATTGTGGAATTCCTGTATTTGAGTGTTTTTTAATGTTAATTGGAGGTAGAATAACTATATTTTACTGCATTTAAGATGCAACAATTTCAGTGTAAAAATGTTTCACCTCAACCAGTATTTGAACCTAGATCCCTTGATGTTCAGCCGAAAGCTATCCAGTTAAGCTATGGAGGAATCATCTTACAGTCTGAAGTTTTGTGGGCTTTTAAAGGAAAAGATGTTATGACAAAATACTGTACATACAATGTCACAGGCATTCATAGTCATGTGCATTGCACCATAGTCTGGATGGAGATTATATATGGATTAGTGGATGCATATGAGGGGATGACTCCATTGAAAGTTATTGTTATGGCATCTCTTTCTTTGAATTAGCTATTTGAGATCTTGAAATAGACCTCTGGGGCCCCTGTCTGAGTTAAGGGAACACATGAAAGTCATGAATCATTTGCAGTAGAACCTTGCTTAACGAGCAAAAATATTGGTCCCAAAAATTACTCACTTAACGAGCAACTTTTCGCATAATGAGTGGCAAGGAGAGTGGAATTCCCAGATTCATTGGACGCCTGCTATTGCAGTTTGTCTCTAGCACTTGCTCCGCTAGCATCTTTGCATTGCCAGCGATCACAAATTTTGCTAAACTTGTGTTTGAACATATTCTTGGTGTTTTTGTGTAAAGTTTAATAATATTTTGCGCATAGTTTTAAAATTGACCTAGATGAAAAATTCTTAAGAAGAAAGCCATAAGAGAATAAAAATAACATTAGAAATAAAAAGTAACATCATTGAAAATCGGGAACAAGGTGTGAGGAAGGCACCATTACCGAGAATATAATTTGTGAAAAGGGGAAAGGGATTTTCACCAACCTCATTAATAAGATGTCAGGATCATCAACAGCAAATATTAAGAACAACTATTAAGGGGAGCCGTGAATGGTTTTAGGAGTTAAGTAGAAGAACGGTCATCCACAGTATTTTGAAGCATGGTGAAGCAGCAAGCTCTCGAGTCTTTTTTGCATTTACAAATTAAGTTTGCATTCCAGGTTGCTTCATTCCATGATTGAAATAGGGACTGGTTAACTGATGACCATGTAATCAAGTTTAATGTATTGTGGAATTCATTCTTTCTTCTTTGTTACCCCTTGAAATTAAATGGTGATTTAGATATCTTATGCTTTCGTTGTTTTCAGAGAGTATGCAGAGGTGATTGAACGTCGGCTCAAGAAGTTGGGCTTGGGTGTTGACTTACTCTTTCCCAATGAAGATATCCCCATTCTACGTGTTCTAGCCAATATATCAACCCGTGGAAGTCTATATGCCATAGTTGTAGCTCCACAGAATGAAGAACATCGAAGTTTGACTTTAAATATCCTCTATGGAATGCCCGAAGGTATTTTATTTCTTTTTAAATATAAGCACCACCAATTGTTCATAATTTTTCCCTGCTGTCCCATGCATTTTAATATTGTTTTATGTTGCCTTATTTTGTACTAGAGTTAATTCTGTAAAAAACTTAAGATTATTCTCCCATGGACTACTACCTTGATGTGGTGGAAGGACTTACTCGTTCCGATAACCCATGGAGCTGTGCTGGTGGGAGCAATGATATTTGCTCCTTAGTGTCACCCATGCCAGATACGTAGAAGGTTAGGAACCAGATGAAAGGTAGTCCACACAGCGTCTGTTCCTTAGTGAGGTGGCTGCAAAGGCATCTGACCCCAGGGGGGTGACCATTGAGTGATGATGTCACATTAAAAATACTGTTAAGGAAGGCAACAGGAAGTGATCTCAATTAAGGACCCCAAGATTTTAATGATGGACAGTATAAAGAAACTGAGTCCTGGCAAGTATGGGACTCAGCCCGGCCCGTGCCTGTCAATGAGAGAGGCAAGGCTACCGCAGTCTTCATCTCATGAATGCCTTACAAGGCAAAACCGACCGGGCCAAGCTAAAAGCCCCAGGTATCAGAAAGGTATCAATTAGATTATATTATGGTTAGACACAGATTTAGGGACAGGGTGATCAATGTGTACAGTTCCTTGGGCTGGATGAGGACTCTGATCATAATTTAGTAGTTATGAAATGTAAGAGATCGAGTCAATAAGACAAGGCAGGAGATGTGAGTTAGGAAATGGAATGTAGAAGCATTAGATGGATTAGCAATAAAGGAGTATCAGCAGGCTGTAGAGAAAATCATGGATGATGGTAAAGAGCTGAGTACTCTCAAAGAAAAATGGGAATGTATCAAGGAAGGAATATCAAAAGCAGCAAAGAAACTATACAAACTGTTAATAGGAAAAGGACAAGGAAACCATGCATTATGGATAAGATGATTAGAAAGATGGATGAGAGAAGGAAATAGAAGAATTTAAACACAGAGATATGTAGAAGGACTACAAAGAGTAAATAATAAATTGAGATTGATAACAAATGGAGCATAAGAAGAATGGTGGAAGATGCAATGAGAGGATATGGAAAGTTTACAGAGGAAGGGTGAAATTGCTGTGCTATACAAGAAGGTTAAAACATTATGGATAGTAAGAAGGGAAAATGTCTTAACAATTAGAGATGTTAGGACTGTCAGATTAGTGTTAGTTACTATTCCAAAAAAGGTAAAGGCTACATCATGTGAGGACTATAGAATGATAAGTTTGATATCCCTTGCAGCTAAAATGATTCTCAGGATCATCTATAAGAAGATAGAGAGCAGGGTAAATTATTACTTAGGGGATGATCAGTTAGGGTTTAGGAAGGGGAGAGATACACGTGATGCCATGGCAGTAATGAGATCACTAATCGAGAGGAATATAGAATACAATCAGGACGTATTTGCCTGTTTCGTAGATTTCGAAAAGGCATTTGATGGAGTAACTTGGGAAAAACTAATGTGTGTATTGCAGAAAATAGGAATGAATTGGAGGGACAGGAAGCTAATCCTCAACCTGTACATGACTCTGACTGCTCTGGTGCGAGTGGAGAATGGAGAGTCTGGATGGGCAAGTGTAAGGCAGGGTTGTCCATTATCACCTGTGCTGTTCAACATATATGTGAAGGAAATTATTTAAGGGACAAGGGGAGAACTGAAAATAGGAATGAAATTCGGCCAGGGAATTCCGAAAATCAGTTAGGTTTGCTGTGATATATATGGAATGAGAATTAATATAAATAAAACAAAGGTTAAGCAATTTTCCAGGAAGAGAAATGCTAAGGTTAACATTAAAATAGGAGGGCAAAAACTAGAGCAGGTGGAACAGTGTACATATCTCAAGTGTTTGGACAAATATGGTCAAAGTAGTAGGGACGTAAGGAGAAGAATTGCACTAGGCAAAGAAGCTCTCACAAGGAGGAGGGAATCAATGACAGGGACGTTGGGTAAGGATGTTAAGAAAAGACTCTTCAAAACTTTGATATGGAGCGTAGTTATGTATGGCTCAGAAACATGGTCACTGAAGCAGGAGGATAGACGTAGATTGGAGGCTTTTGAAATGTGTGTGCGGAGAAGGTTGGTGAAGTGAACAGAAAGGAAAACAAATGAGGAGCTGGGTATGGTTGGGGAGGAGATAGGATTGTTTGGAGAAATCCTAAGGAGGCAGGAAAAATGGATGAAGGGCATATTGATTGCCAGTGGGATGTTGAAAGACTGTGTTAGAGGGGAGAACGTTATGCAAATGAGGAAGGGGCAGAAATTGGACGGAATGAAGGGAGTAGATGAAGAGGGACTTAGTTGTAGAGTGGGGTGTTGTTCTTTTTTTAGGAGAGACTAGAGAAATATTTGGTGGTTGTGTCAATCCAAAATCTGCCTTATCCATTAGATTACCTATAATAATAGTACCTAACTTTTAACCCTACAAATTCTCAGATTTGTGCTTACCTTTTTACTTATATTCATGAATGTTGTGAAAAGTGTGATATTCTGATAATCTTTGTGATTAATTTAGTAGTGCATAAAACTAATTGTCATTTGATTTTCATTCCCTTACCATTATATCCTTGAATTTATTTGGTGGTTGCTTCTCAAATATTATATTTGGTCTCTATAAAGCTTTCCTGCAGTAAACCCTGTGGCCATCTTTTAATTTCCATTTCCCACTCATCAGAGCATCGCAATATGCCTTTGGAGGATGCTGTTAATCTCCTAGCTCGGAATTTCGATTCATACTGCCAGCGTAAACCAAAGGGTGGAGGTGCTGACCTTGGTGTTGGGGGACGGATGGGACTTCCAGGTGGCCCGGTGCCTTTTGCCGGCACTGACAGGCACCC
Organism: Hetaerina titia; assembly: GCA_037158775.1. Lineage (NCBI taxonomy): Eukaryota > Metazoa > Arthropoda > Insecta > Odonata > Calopterygidae > Hetaerina > Hetaerina titia. Next base: position 54,427,534 of record CM073776.1, on the reverse strand, counting down.
TGATAACATTCAAGCTCTGTTCACTCTCCTCGTAGAGCAGAGATCCCTTACCGTTCTTCAGTATGACCGAGTAATTAGGTGAGTTTTCTGACATCTCTTTCCAACAGTCTACCATTAGTGCACATTGCATGAAGCAGATTCCATATGTGTTCCTGATTATTATGAGTGGATTTTGTACATAAATCTAGAGCTAATATTTATTTTATGAATTGTTTTATGTGGCACTTGATAGTGATACTGCACTTAGAAATATTTTTATGCAAGCTGTAAGAAGTTTGATGCTGCACGTATCAAGATGTATATCTTACTCTGAGAATCATTTTTATGTATAAAGAAGGACAGTAAATTGCAAAATTTGTTTATTGAGATAAGGAAAGTTAGGTTATAATGTTAAAGTGGCTAAAATTCTGTTGGCTTGTCTATTTTCAATCACCAGTGTTGGAAAACCCTGAGTGAGTGTTATTTACCATTTCAACCTATGTGTGAATGAATAGGGAAATAAAACTCGTTGAACGTAATACTAAGTTATGTAAGTTTTTCCATTTCTTGTAACATCATTTCATAACTTCTTTAATTCCATTAATTCATTTTGACCTTTTTTGTATGCAGTAATATCTAAATGGCATTCCTTCAACGTTTAACTTTTAAAAGTTTTATACACAATTGTTGATTAAAGATAATTATGTTAGGCCACTAAAATGCTGTGGCAATAAAAATGAATAAGAATATAAGGGGCTAAACTTATTTCAGGGGTGACTTGAATACTATGATATGAATTAGGCTTACCTTTATAACTTTGCCGACTTTATAATGATATAACTTTGCTAACTTCAGTTGCAGTTTAGTAAGAAGTACAATGGTCATCCTCATTCTGTACCTAAAAATACTACAGATGGGATTTTCCTTTCTTAGTTCCTTAGTACACTGAATGAAGTGAAGTCACATGAATACTACAGGCAGTCCTTGTGTTATGTGAATTTGTTTATCAATTTAATTAGTTCTGATTCATAAAATCAGCATTGTCAAATTCCATGTTACATACAAAGTTCTCTTAAGTCTCCTAGTTGATGACATCGGCTCAGCAGTGTGGAAGATATTTTCTAATTGCCCAAAGAGGACATTTTTCTTCGGCTGAATGATATGATCTTTTACTTTAATTAAAAAACAAAAAGTCCATCTTAAACAACATGCATTTACATTTGTTTTAAGGAAGTTCACTGGGAGCAAGATGATTAATTTCCAGGTGTTTTGCAAAAATGACGGCATCCACCATATGTAAATATGATTAAGATGAATAAAGTTTATTATTATTAGGATAACAAAGGAGATAGTAGAAGTAGTAGATTTAGGGGAGGCAACTGACACAGCTGAGGTCATTTACACAATAGGGATGGATGGAAATTGAGGCAAGGCATTAGCCTGCTCTTTACGAAAGGCAACTAAGGGTCCGCAACTTAATGTCCCATCTGACGGACGATGTACTCACCTAAAATGCTCTCCACAAAACAGGTAGAGTAGTCATCAGGATACCACGCCAACCCCAGTGGTAGTGAGGTAATGTCCTCGCCTGTCAACCCCGAGGTCGTGGGTTCAATTCCCACCTAGATGGTTTTCCTCCACCTAGGGCTTGGATGTATGTAATTTTAATATTTTTATATCATTGTTTGAAGTTCGATGTGAAAGCCGAAGTGCTGTTTTAAGACAAATGTAAAATAAATAAATAAGTACCACTGAAAAAGATCTGCCATCTCCAGGATTTGAACTTGGGCCCCCTGGGTGGGAAGCCAGAATGATAGCCACTACACCATCCCAATACCCCAATAGTAGGTGGAGGAGTTAGGACAAATAAAAGCTATTAGTCGTGGGAAATATGAAACATGATGTAAATACAAACACACTTCTAAGAGCATGAGTTCATGAATTGTATTTATTGTTTTTGACACACCATAATTATTTAATCTGTTTCATATTATTGATGTATGTTTAATTCTCTCTGAGCACTGTATTAATAGTTTAAAATATATTAATTTTATTCCTTTAAAAAATACATTATAATGGAACTACTTGCATGTATTCAGTGATGCATTTTTATTTTAGGTGTTCTGAACGTTTGTGAGCATGAAAATATATAATAGTTCTTAAAGTAATTAATAAGGAATTGTACCACATTCTTCTGGATCCCTTTGGTTATTTTTCATTGCACAGTCCGTCCACCAGCACATTTACAATCAATCTGCATTTACTACAAAAAAATAAGTACTATTTATGAAAAATTACTACATGCACATATAAATGAATTCGTCATATTTCTCAAGGGCTACACGTAAATGAAACAATTTCTCCCTCTAACAATAAGCCATATGAACAAACTTGATAATCTGGCTCAACTTCTTGAAATTTCATGATGAATGAAATAAAAACTGTAGATTTGATAGACTCTATTAATAGTAAAATAACCAAATTTGTTGAGCAGATAATGTCAACTGTTGAACTTAGTCATTTAAATTATTCTAATAAAATCTTTGAGTTATACAACGATTTCATTTCATTCTACTTTAATTATATTTTATGTGGTAATACTTCATGTAGGTCACATAAGTTTTTCACTTTAAACCATTATTTCAGTGCACCCGATATGATCCAGTGGCTTGTAAATGGGTGGTAAAGTATTACTTTTATTTTTACAGTTACTTGAAAGGAAAAAGAGAGGTGCAACTAAGAGTGGAACTTGGGGAGTCTAAGCCACCAGTTGACTTGCAAGGTATGAATGGGGCATTTCTGTCTCCAAAAATTAAGTCTTACGTATCTGGAAGATGTTCAAGAGTCCTCAGTGATAACTTTGCTGACTTCAGTTGCAGTTTAGTAAGAAAGTACAATGGTCATCCTCATTCTCTACCTAAAAATACACAAGCAACATTGAGAAATTATATTAGGAGTAGTTGTATTGATTTATTAATTATATTTCAGGTACAGATATTTGTTTTAGCACTGAGTGATGAAGTCTCCTAATTTTAGAATCCATGAAGCACATCAACTATGAAATGAAGTTAATTACAAATCAAAGGATATATTTGTGGAAGGTTGTATTATTTCCATGAAATAGTTTGATACTTGGGCATTAGGATGCAGTGACAAGGATTCATGTCCAACTTTAAAGAAAGTTAAAAAATAAAACCCATCAGATATGAAGTCAACCCCAATGTCTTTTTTGAATCATCAATAGATTTCCCCTATTGAAATTGACTATTTTTGTATGGTAGAACTATTAATGCTCCCAGCAATAATTTGACTAAAGACTTCAATTGGAGCTTAACTTAAAAAATGTTTTTATGGACTCGAGACTTCCTGACGTGATCTCGACAGTGTTGGGATACATCCCAACAAAATTCTCAATGTCTCTGAATATTTTGTCTTGCAGACCCCATTCAGAAGCCCAACACAATGCAGCAAGTTGAATTGCAGCATCGTATCTTAAACATACTCAATAGCAGCCTTACCGGAACAAACGCTCCTGCTCCTGGGTTAATGGGCTCCCAAATGGGACCAGTACCAACTCCGGTTCCTGCACCAACAGGCGTACCACCCCCTGCCAATTGGCCTCCTTCAGGGGTGGCATCTGGTAGTGCGGCTAGTGGCGCCACTAGTGGTGGAAATCCAGGACCATCACCTCTCCTGAGTGATCCAACAGTCCAGAAGGCCCTCGACAGCCTCATCCAGGGAGACCTTCTCAGAAAGATCTCATCCTCAACTGCTGCAGCTGCCTCTACAGCTTCAGCTGTCTCTTCAGCAGCTTCCATTTCTACTCCCGTAATGTCTTCTACAGTTTCGGGTGGGACAATGCTTGGGAACCCTCCTGCCCAAGCATTGTTTGGAGCATATGCTTCGCAAGGTGGTGGTGGTCGCAGATTTTAAAGAGGACCTTTGTGGGTGCTTTCCACGAATACTGATTGTGATTCCTGTTACTCTCCTGTGACGTGAGAAATAGGGATAATCCGAGAGTTTTAATTAACTGTGCACATTATAAGGTGTCTCGAAAAGCTTTCAGGAGTCATTGAGGTGTCCATGTGTGAGGTATGTGTGGGTTTAGTGAATGAAGTGAACATTTGTGGTGATGATGAATGAGAGGTTTTAGATTTGTTTTTTTAAACCCAACCTGAGAAATACTAACAGGAAAACCCAAAATGATCAATCTCTCAGTGTTTTCTTACCACAAAAAGCCAACGCAGTGATGAAGCTTTGGATATAGTTGCGGAAAAGTCATTGTGCAGAGAATAATGTTCCCTACACCGCACCACCCAAGAAGATTTTTCATTCGATGATGACGGGTGGCATTTGAAGTTAAAAGTTGCGTGCATGTGTTTTTATCTTTTCTTGTCTCATTTTAATGGCTCTTGAAATACCCTGAAGGTGTATTATTTTTATAGAAGTTAATCACTTTTTTAAATTAATTACTTGACCAAGCTAATTTGTCGGCATTCTACAGATTTATCAATTTTCTGTATTTAATAACTTATCATTTTTCACCTAATTACGAATTCCTTACTGGATTCTTTTGGATATTGCAAAAATTTACTAGTACGGAGAACCTTCATAATGGTGGCAATCCTTCATAATGGTTGCAATCACACATCTATTCAAAATTTGTGAACGATGGGACGAAATAATTCGCTTATAAAATTCATTCAGACCCCAAGAGCTGTTTTTTTTTTTACATGTTGAGAAACTATTGGTCCCCTGTATTTTCAGTAATATTAAAGTGAAAGCTCAATATCTCTCTCTCTCTCTGATCTTTGGGCCAAGCGGTGAGAGTTCGTATTTAACCTTGCTTGTTTCTCTGACTATTGTGCTAATTAACCCACCTTTTCACCTGTGATATCTTGCACAGGAGTTAATTTGAACTTTTGAAATTTACATCGGCAACGACCTGGAATTGCAAGTGGACTTTATTGCATTTGGACCTTATTTTGTTCATATTATTGATTTTTTAAAAAACCCTGTGAACTGAAACATCCAACATTATCAGTACAAATACCTTGTAATGCAGCATCAACTGTAATACATGTAAATAGTGGACATCATTTTCAGCTCATTTTCAGTGAAATGATAACAATTTGTGACCAAAACACATTTTACAAATGTAGTTTAGACAAATCGTTCTCCTTATAGGTGTGAATGTTTTGTTTTGTTATTCAGGTTTTCATATGATATGTATGAATATGATAGTTGTATTACTTACTATTTTAGAAAAACTCAATAAAATGTGTTGTGCAATCTTGACCATGGTGGACAAGTAATGAGCAAAACTATTAGGGCAAACGTTATTGAATCCAACTCACTAGGTAGTTGGGCAATTACTGAAACTTGAATACTGAAACAAATATTCATAGCCTCCATCGATTGCCAATCACTATCACTTCTTTCCATGGAAGTAAAATGCATTTATGTGCTTAATCCTGTGAGAATCTTGTATTCCTCCAGGTCATTATGAATTTTGTAGTGCACGAGAGCAATTCTCCCATTACTTATTTGCCATTGAAAAGAATTGCATCATTCAGTAATAAATCTGTTAAAGTCTTCTTTCACCTTACAGGGATGCTTTTTGTGATCAAGTTTAGTTACATAGTTGTGGTATGTTAGTAAAGTTGTAAAATTTATCAATAACGCTATTAATAATATAAAACTCGAAAAAATATATGGTTTTTCTTAAAAAAAAGTGTCACCTGGATAGGATTACCATTAATTAATTTCATAATCTTTCTTGTAATGAAATGTTCTTTACTTATTATTCTCATTTATTTTATTTTTCGTGCAGAATTGAGAAGAAAAAAATTCACTGGGTGATTAACTCATGATTTGAGTAAGAATTAAATGTAACGATTGATGAGTCCTTGGCATTCCACCTGGGACTGTCTCATGGAAACTTCAAGTTAATGTGTATTAGACCATATTTAGTCGTATGACTTTTGAACTTTTTATACCTAGAATTCATGTTTGAATGTTGGAATTCATCACTTGCTAAACAGCTTTCAGGAAAATAACTGCCAATATTTCAGTCATCCTGATTATATTTAATGTGCATGAAGATAATCTTTCTTATCCACAGGTATGTCTTACTTACCACGGTTTTTGCTGGTGAAGATTTTTTTAATATTTCAGATGTTATTTGTACTGAATTTTCTTGTAGAGAAATGCCAGCGTTTATATTTAGGTAAAGCTGTTGTGAAAAATAAACCTCAAAGCCATCTCTTCAGTTCTCTGCTGCTGGTTTGTGAAGGTAACCAGTGCTCAAATTTTGACAGTCAGGTGCATATGTTGTCATGCAAATGTTATTTCTCCAAATGTCAAGAAACTGCGGGAGATGCCGCAACAGTAACTTTTAACAGAGTCATCCGCTACGTGTTGCATTACGATGCAACAATTTCAGAGTGTAAAAATCATTCCTGTGACATTGTATGCACGGCATTTCGTCACAACACCTTGTTCCTTTAAAAGCCCACAAAATTCAGAGTTTAAGAGGATGCCTCGATAGCTTAACCGGCTAAAGCACTCGGCCAGACATCGAGGGATCCGGCTTCAAATCCCGGTCAAGGCGAATGATTTTTACACTCTGAAATTGTTGCATTGTTATTTCTCCACTTAGCTGGGCTATCATCTGTGTTTTGTTCAAAATTCTGGTGATGGTTTTAAAATGTCCTCAACTATAAGGGCCGTCGAACTCTTAGAACCCTCAGAGAAGTGATCTGGAAAGATCTGTCCCTTCCTTCTAAATAGCTTGTGTATTAAGTTGTCAGGTTAACCGACAAAACTCCCAAGGGAGAGAGGCCACCTTCCATTGTGCAATGTACACTTTTCAGCTTGAAGTGCATCCGCAGTTTCTCTCTAGTTCATTTCAAATTTAGTATGGCACAAAAATACTTATATGTATACATTGTGAGCAAGCCGCAGTGGTCTAGTGGGTAGAGCGTTGGACTACTGACCGGAGGGTCCCAGGCAAGGCACTTTGGGCACCTACAGCTCCACCCAAGCTAGTTGATTTTTCGGGTACCAGACCTTCCTGGGAAACCATAACCGGCACAGGGAAAGGAACTGGCCCCCCTATCCTGATGTGTGAATATTCACATGCCGTCAGGCTTGGTACACGGGTGAGCTCTACCATCACCTACTAAACCGACCTTCGGGTTGATTACTGTGTTTATGGTATACATTGTCATGGAATCAATTGTCAAAATCAAATTGTGAAATTTCCAAAGCACTAATTATGTAAAAATTATTTTTTGTCTAAAATGGTGAAATGTACCAAATCATTTCATCTAGGAGGTTCATAGAGTCTTGTTGTAATGAGACTTTTCCTTCCAAAAGGGTTGCTGAAAGACTCCCTTGCTGGCAACCAAATTTCTCCAGACTGATTGACTCCTGAGAGATTGTAAAGGTTGGACTTTTTCCAACAATAAGAACGAAATCAAAGGAGAGCAATTTTATGCATCTTGCTTGTAACAAACATGTATCAAATCTTCAGTTGAGCTCGGCTCCCTGATAATTGATAATTTTAATATGCCATTACGTATAAAATAATTACATAATTACTTTTTGCATAAAAAGTTATCTTTAATTAGTCTCAAGTTTTAAAATGGTAGCTATTCTGTTCCTAATACTCTGGATGTGATAAAATATTCCTGAAGATTGATGGTCATGGTACATATACAAATCCCATCTATACCTGATTTAATACTTGAATCATTTTTGTAGTTGACAACAGGTTTAAATAAATAAGTGAGTCCATCTGAAATCCAGTTAGAGTTCAAATTTATCATTTGACTATGAAATATTGGAATGCAAAGCAATAGATCACTGTACAAGTTATTCATTTTTATATTTGTGAAGGTGATATGGATAATCTAGGGTCACTTTTTTTCAAATTGTTCACAGATTCTGGATGCATCCCTGAAGCTGCTTTCTGCATCATAAGACAGCTGTGCTGTAACTTAAGCTGAAAGTGTTTATGTAAATCAACAAATTTATATGAGTTGAGAATCCTTTTAATGCATCACTATTGAACCCAAAAATTACAATAAAGCTTTTCAAACAAACATATTCGGTACTAAAAATATGGCAATTATATAATCTGTTAAATTCCTCCCAAGTGACGTACATAGGTATGTATGTGAATACAAATAAGTGAAATCGTCCCTTCCTGAGGAAACTCAACAGACATGAGGGGCCAATCATATCAATAGGAGATGGTTTATGTATTGGCATGTTCCTATTCTATAATTCTTTGAAATTGTATTTTTTAAACCCTTGCAAACCAATATATTCAAGTATTTTTATTAGGTAATCTACCGGTTAAGGTAGGTTTTTGGATGGACACAACTATCAAATAAACATTTTGTGACTCCCCACCTAGCAACCTAATCTATATCAGGTCCCTCTTCATCTCTGTGTACTTCTTTCCTCCCTTCATCCCGTCCAACATCCCTATCCTGTTCCTACCCTTACCTCGCTTGCCCATCATTCTCCCCTCTATTACCTTCTTCAACATTCCACTACCACTCAATACGCCTTTCATCCATTTTTGCTGCCTCCATAGGATTTCTCTCAACAAACCCCTTTCCTCACCCACCATCCCAATTACATCTTCATTTGTTTTTTTTTCGGTCCATTTCACCTTCTCCATTCTTCTCCAAACCCACATTTCAAAAGCCCTGGCTATGTTTGGACTTTTTTTAAATATTCATTTTCCCAAAAAAAATCTTAAAGAAATGTTTAGAAATTTAGTGAATGCTTTAATGGAATATTTGCTCTTGTAAGATTATACTTTTAGTGGCACTAATCACATATTGTAATCTTGATATGGTCGACTTAATGATGTGCCTTGATCCACCCAGTCAGAGATTATAAACCTCTCAAAGCTTCCTGATCTATGTATTGAGCAGAAACAGTCTCCTTCTCTGGTTCTACCACTTCTGCAGCACATTCATCCTTCCTTTTCTTCTTCAATATGCTTTTGATATTGCTTCCTTCTGATAATAAGTGGGAACTAATTCTTCCTTGTCGATGTCAGATCAATTATTGATCGCATTCTCTGCAAGTCCTCTTTTTATCACAGTGTGTAGCACTTTATCCACTTTTATCCTCTTCATCTATAATACATTCCCTCCCTGCTCCCAAAATACACTCCCGAGTAAAGCCAATTTCTTTTGGTAATTCCTTTATGATTGAGAGCTTCAGGAGCTCAAAAATGTTACTATCAGGAGACAGCAAATATATAGAAGTAGTACATTTCTATAATTTACCTTAAAGTTATGATTTATTGATTAAAGGTCTGGATTAATGGTGTATTTTTTTGGTAAATGCATGGCCCTAATCTTTCTTTCAATCTAATGAGACCATGAGCTGGTGGAATTGCTGGACACTTCTAATCTAAAATTGGAGTCCTCTCAGTTCAAGACATTTTTCTTTGGTGTTTAACCACTGGCTACAACTATTTCAGAACATCAGGTCATATATAAATTTGCTTTTCCATTCTTTTGTGTTGCTCACATACTCTACTCAGTGGATATTTTAATTGGTTGCTTTTATGTATTGTGGTTTAATTACTTTCCTAATTTGCTGCATAAGACAGCTTTTGGATTCCTGTTTTATCCAGGCAGAGCATTGGAGTCATATAATTCTGGGAGCTCATTTTAAGTACAAATAAATCATGGCTTGCATTCTCTATAAAGCAGTGAAGGCTAATCAGGTTTGTATAGTTGCTCAATACAGAAGTTTTTACATTCAATTTGGAATAACAAAAAATTGTTTTTTTTTCAGTGTCATGGTGTTTCGGCCCACCATTCATCATTGCAGAGAACTCACTATCAAGTTTTAGTTTAGAAAACATTGTTTTTATTTTCAGAATAGGGTACCTGAAGGTGGAAGCCATGCACTGTTTCAGAATGACCTACATCTATAAACAATTAACTGTCTCAGTTTTGTAGTTGTGATTTCTTTCTTGCCAGTGCTAATGTCTAGTTCAATATACCCAAAAGTGAATGTAAAATGACTTCTGCAGTTCATTCTCATACCGTTCCCTCTGAAATACTAAATTCTTTTGATGTCAACTTGCAAGATACCTATTTTTATTTTTTCAATTTTTGATTGTTCCTTGGTGATGTGAGATTTTCTTTCATTAGTATTCTCTTATATCTTGAAACAAATTTAAATTTGCTTTGAAAAACAGCAACATCTTTACAGCATGACAAAATTTTCCTCTGAACTTGGCAGGATAAGGCTTTTTGAGACTATATTATCTCTCTCACGTCTCATTTGAAAAAGGAAGATTTCTGTTTTATTTTATTAAGAATACAATACATACATCCACTGTTCTTTATTATTGTACAACTAGTTTCAACACTTAGGCGTCATCATCAGGCACAAAATAAAACCAGCTGCGGCCCATTTATATAGCATTTATGAGGGAGAGTGGAGTGGGTGAGAGAAGGGGGGAAAAATCGGGTTGTGATCGACGTAAATGGGAAGGAGGAGAGGGGTATTAAGTGTAGGTGATTGGTGGGTACCCAGGGGAGGGCAGGGGGGAGGGGTTGTTGTGTCTTTCAGTGAAGGAAAGGGATACCTCCAGGATTGGGGAGAGGTAGTCAAACAATAATTCGTTCACCAAATGACCTATTTCTAAATTCTTTCTAATTTCAAGCTCTTCCCACTTGTCCATCCTCATCCCTTTGTCCATCTGGTATAAGAGTTCTGGGTTGAAATCACTCTCATGGTTGTTTTCCCCTAGATGTTTTGTGATTGCTTGAGGTCACAATTCTTAAAACAGCGTTTATGTTCTTCTGCCTATGTTTTTAACGACCTCCCCGTTTGGCCTATAAATATCGCATTACAGTCGCTACAAATTAACCTATAAATGCCACTTTTATTCAGTTTGCTTACTTTGTCTTTCGTAGAGTTCAAAGATGATTTGAAGTTATTCCTATTGTAGAAGGCTATTCGTAATTGTTCCCTTGGAAAAAGATTGGCTATCTTTTGTGAAATTAAACCATAAAAAGGGAGTTTACACCATTTGTACTCTTTTCCCACTACGTTAACTGGTTTGTATAAAAAATTGTTTGCTTGAAATGACCGTTTTCTTTGTAGCATTTTTTTCAATTAAACTTTCCTTGTAACCACTATTCGTAGCTAAATCTTTAATTGTTTTTAGTTCATGAGCAAAATTATTTTAATAAATAACAGTGGATGTATACATTGTGTTCTTAATAAAAATAAATAATGAACATGAGCTTCCACAAAGTTGAGCCTGAAACAATAGAAAGATTTCTTCTATCCAGGATTTGATTGTGACAATATTTTTTCAGAATTTCTTTCAGTGTTAGTAGGTATTATCCAAGGAATATCTGAGTCAGTGGTACCAGTGATGGCACGACAACTGGGAAGCAGTGAAGTTTGAGTCTTCAAAAAAATAGGGAAAATGTACAAAATGTAAAATCATTTTATCATAACATTGATGTATAAGGATCTAATAAAAATACATGTGTAAGAGTATTATTTTTCTTGTCAAGTTCAGATTTGGATTGGATGTGTAAAGAGTGAGTGTTTCAGAAATTGTTTTAATTTCATTCTTGTCAGCAAAAAACCCTGGCTGTCACCATTGGAAAGGTACAACAGCCATGTTCAGATATGGAGTCATGTTGCTACAACAGGTCCCTTGGCAAGAAGCACTGATTAGAAAAAAATGGGTGAAAATTTAACAAATTGACTGATTGCATTCTCTTGTGAGGTGCAAAAACGGAAGTTTCATCTCTTGCATAGAGCTCAATGCTTTTACCTGCTTCACATTTTCGTATCAGTGCCTATTTCCTTCCATTCATTGCTTCGGTTGAGTTAATGCTGAGAAATTTTTATGGGCAGTACCATAAAAGGGTTAGTATCCAAATGCCTAAGTGATTAATATATGATCAGGTTCAGGAAAATGATTTTTTGGCTGTGTATATTCACAGTCCTGTGAAAATTAATTCCTGCCTTCACTAGTGTGTGAAGTTTGCTCCAATTCCTAAAATTTATATTAATTATGTTTTCATAACATTTTATTTTATAATATCATTCCTTATTGGTCCCTCCTGGATTTTTATGTAAAAGATATTTCCGTAATTATGATGTTGTTGCATTTGATTGTTATTTTGTATGGTTGCCTTTTTGACTTAATTATCTGTTCTTGAGGATTTATTGTGTTTTTACAATAATTTTCTGGAAAGTAAATCAAATTTTATATAATAAACATGTACAAATTAAGGTAATTTATCTGAAGTCCCAAACACTGGAACCATGAAAGTAATTACACCATTGCATGGCAGGTTGTGTATAGGTAATAATAATTCCTCAAGACTTTAAGATGAACTCATTTTAGTGCTCCAAGGGTTTTATCATTTGCCTCATAAATTGCATTTTAAAACCAGTGTAAAGGTTTTTCTTTTATGAAAGTTTAGAATGATATTTTGGAAGATATTTGGGCACAGAATTTTAGTGTGTTTCATGGGTTTTAAAATTGTTGATTCAAAGACTTAAGAACCATGCATCCTGCATTAAGAAGAGTTCACATGCTATGCTTTCCTGCTGTGGCCAATGCCATCAGCTTCTCTTGACTGACTGCAGCCCATCATAAATTAGGGCTTACCTGTGTACATTCAATGTCTGGAGATTTGTTGCATTTTCACTCATACACAAAAATAGGACACATTTGATTTCAACTTCAATATTTTATTTAAAAAATACGATATGTATAAATACCAATAAACTTCTGTATTTACTTATTATTTGGTTAAGTCAGAATTGATGTGTAAAAGCAATTCCAGAAATTCAATTTCAGAATTGAACATATTATTTTTTAATAGGTTGAACAGCTTTTTCTTGAAAATAGGTACTTTTGTTTCAGATTTGATTTCACGGGGTAGATCATTGAATAACTCAGCTCATGGGCCCATGAGCAGTATTGGGTGTCCTGACAAATGGCTGGTGCAGGTCCTTGCATAGTGACTATGGTAACTGTGGTTGGACCTGTATAGAGAAATATTACTCTTTGCATGAAAGATGACATTAAATATATATGCAAGGCACTGGTAATAAACCAAATCTATTAAATACTATGCCCACATGGGGAGAGGATCCCCAGAAGAGTATACTAAAAGTAACACACGAATAAAATTCACCATAGTACATGGATAGAAGGATAAATGAAATATTTTTCATAACTTTGGAAAGCAGGCAAAAGTTGTAACAATAATATTTCAATTACAAAACACATTAATAGGATTAAGCAAATATTCATTGACATTTGTTAATAATTATAAAACTAATGGGACTAGTGACAAAATTATGATTTATTTGAGTGTAGATGTCTTATTATAAGTAATTGGCCAAAGAAATCTAGGCAAACAAAGTTTGTAAATAACTATGGCAAAAAAATACCAACTAATTAGTGATTCAATAAAAATAGATTTTTTGATTTTCTGTAATATATACACGTCTTGTATTTTTAGTTGGTTTTTATGACTTTTAAATATGCCATATTCCTGTCACTATGTCATTATTAATCCTGTGGAATTAATTTAACAAGTCTTTTGTGTTGGTTGATGAAATCTTTGGCTATATTTCATCATATCAAATGTATGTGATATTTTAATTATACAATACCAAATATTTTGGTTGTAATATGTATTTTTCAAATTAGTAATGGCATAAAAGCAGAGTGATTTGCTTATCCATAAGAAAACTGTTTAGAAAGTATAAGGTCTTTTGGCACTTTCTCAGATATGTTTTCATGAGGTGGGTATGTATTAACTTAGTAACATATTCAGTAACTATAAGTTAGAAAGCATAATATATAATCTTTTCTACAAAAAGTGGTTGAAAGTTAGTCCTTTGTATTTGGTGATAAAATTTTAGCAAATGTGGCACGTTAATGTGGTAGTCCAGTAAGTAGATTGCTGAACTAGAGATTTAATTATGAGTGATGCCTCTAGGGACCATCAGTTTCACCCAAGCTGTGTGATTTTTTGGGTACCAGATCATCATCATGAACCAAATGTGGCACAGTGAAAAGAATTAGTCCCCCTACCCTAATGCCTTAATTTCCCATGCAGCTGGGCTTAGTACCACATCAGCTCTACCCTCGCCTAGCAAACCAACCTTCAGATTGAAAACCTACATAACAATGGCATCCGAGGGCTTGTGCTGAGGCTGGTCATTACATTTTTTCTAGTGTTTCAGATCTTCCTTCTGCACTGTGTGGAGCAAACTTCTGGAAATTTTTGAATGAAAACTTGCATTCATTGCTCCTGGTGAAATATTCTGGAGACAAAATGGTCCCTCTGTTGAATCTCAGGGTGGAGATTACTGGGAGGGGAACTTCAGTCACAGGGGACAAATTCAGGGTAGGGATATGGAAAGATAGGTCTTTAGGAATGTATGGGAAGTTGGAAAATGAGATGGACAGACTGAAGATAGAGAATCTGGGAGTGAGTGAGATTAAGTGGGACAAGGCTAATGACTTTTGGAGTGATGGATACAAGGTAATATATTCAAGAGACAACAAGAAAATGGCAGGAGTGAGCATCATACTCAAGAAGGTATGGGCAAGAATAGTCAAATTGTGCTGGCAAAACAATAAGAAAACCCTAATGATAAAGTTAGGAGGGAAAGCCTACAGACATAATGCTAGGAAAGGTGTAAATGCCAACGTTCTGCCACTCAGGAGAAGAAGTAGAAGTATACAAACAACTGGAAGGGGTTCTAGTACTCGGCAGTAAAAGGGAAGGCGACCCTATTGATGATGAGAGAGAAATGCTGCTGCTATGGAAGAAAACAACATGAGACAGTTTCAATTGGGAAATTGATATACCACAGGAAAAAGACTAATAGAATTCTATAACATGAAAAACATGGTAGTGTTGAGCAACATCAGAGAAGAAGATACTAAGGGGCAGGGCAAGATACCAAATTCACTACATTCTTGTCGGAACAAGAAACAATTAAAGCAATCTAAGAGCTACCCTGGCACAGATATAAATAGCAATCATAAACTGGTGGCCATGTACAACCGACTGCGCTTAGAGATGAAGGAAGTGACACTGGAACACAGAGATCAATATTTGGTGTTCTACGAGTAACAGTAGGTTGTAGGTGAACACAGCCTACACAATAGTAGATTGACACATTCCCTTGCCTCTCCTAGAAAAAACAACCTGTCGTTCAACAGTCCCTCTTCAATGTTGCATACATACATATTACATAAGTATTGATGCATAGATCTAATACAGGACATTAAGTATGGATTATATATTATTCACAGCAGAAAAAATTACGAGTGATCACAAAGAGTAATAAAACAATATACATCATGATTAAACACACAAGCTACTCATTATATTTAAGACAGAACAATTGATACAGAGGCTGACAGTAAAGCTAGAAATAGAATTTTATGCTCAAGGGTTATTATAATTTTTCATCAATCAACTCTGAAATGCTACATTCATTTTTCTTAGCAAGAAAAATCTTTACAGTATTTTAAAATTTATATTCATTTTTAATTTCTTCATAAGCCTGTGGTAGCTTGCTGAATATCACTGTCACCATGGACTTGGATCTTAGGCCTGTTGCTTTTTCTGTGATGTATTTAACAGTAAAATCTGATTCCTGAAATACTGGGAGGTTTAATTGCAATGATATGGATACTTTTGTAGCTTGAATTTTTTAATGAGGGGATGAACCCGAAAGAATAATGCCATAAGTAATATGGGAGTACACAATACAATAATATAGCATTTTGACTGCATCCCTGCCAATAGATTCCTTCAGCATTCTTATAAGGAAGCATGCTGAGCTTAATTTTCTTGATACATAGATGTCTTTATTGGGGCGAAAATGAGACCAAATGGTCCCTTTTTCCATTTAAACCATCATCATATATGCATTATATTAGTCATAAAATTTATAACTACATGCATACACATAAATACATATTGACAGACATATATTATGCACAGATTTGCACAAGTAAAAAAATTTAAATACATATGTAAATTAAGTATACACCTAAACATACACAAAGAAAATTACAGAGAAGAAAGAAAAAAACGAAATAGGGAAACTATAAGCAAGAATGAGATTTGTGGGAAAAACTAGGGAGTGTGGCATTGTTCACCTGTAAAAACCCATGCAGGAAAACACCCACAAAGAGAAGGAAGGGGGCTATATGACATTAACATGTGTCTTACATGTTAAAAATGAGTCTGAAGACATGCTGAGGAATTTTGTGTTAAGAGCATCTTGTTACCTATTCGTGAGGGACTAATTTTAGAGAGGTGGGGAGGTAAATAGTTGGCCTAGGGTTTTTCACTATATATTGGTTAAGACCCATTTTCCCTAAACCTTGAAGTTATTATCAGTGCTGGAGTTCGATCCTGTCAGCTCATTCAGGGAGCAGCATTGATGAGAATGTTAATATCATCCGAGTATAGAACGGGTTCAATTCCCTTCATTTTAAATAGTGTTGGAGCCATGGTATAAATAAATGACTAATACTGATGTGCACCACGCAGGTAACCGAGGGCTCGGAGACCTCATTAGATGGCTTCTCTTGAATCACTTTGTAAAATACCCAAAACCGTAGACTGTTCAAAATAATAATCCACATCTCAGAATATCTTTGACGCTTCGGCAACCAATAATGTACAGTGCTTTGGAGAAGGAATGGTTAGTGCAATGAAAACGGTAAAAAAATAATACCCAATTTTATTCAATTTGAAAATAAAATAAATATTTAACAAGAAATATGTGCACATCATTAACATTCCTGCAGCACAAATTGTAGGCTGTGAAGAGATAGATTTATATTTTCATTCTGACTGGTACATACAACAAGGGAGTTGAAATGTTTACTGCTGTTAGTTGTTTTGCTAACATGAGAGTGTAAATAACAAATATGATGTGATCAGCGTGTGTACATTTACATAGTTATTTCACTGTTAACCGGATAACAAATTTACGTTTTACATGTCATGAATATTGTTTACGAAGTTGTCTATCACATTTTTACGGAGGCAGAGCCTGATCAAAACACTACAAAATAATTACAAAAACTCCTAGTCATTTTACTGATGAGGAGGCCCAAGAGATGTATAATGCTATCAGCATATATCACAAGACATTTGATAATCTACTGGATTTTATGTTTATAGACTACTGGATTTCTCAAAGAAACGTTCTGTTAGAGGAGAACATATGAGACAGTATTTTTTTAATCTCATTTTAGGAAATGGTATCAATAGTACCATTTTCGAGAAGTTGGTATCTATGAATTTCTGAACCTGCTTTCCGTAAGCGCATTTTATTCAGTGCCGTGTCAGAAATCGATCATGATATCCTTTAACGACACTTGGAAACGACAGAAATATTCAAAACGCTACAAAAATGTGTAATTACCGATTCCACTCGAAAAACAATTTATTTTATTTCGCCCACTACCTTCCACAAATAACATCTTGGACACCACAAGTTTCAAAACAGCGATATAGGTATTGTTTACGACTATAACCATGCGATTCGGAACCCGCCATTTATACTTAGGACAAATAGAATACAAAATTAGCTATACTGAAGAAAGTAAACCCTAAGGAAAATTCGACAATAATAATAATAATAATGTATTCACTCAATTGTTACATAGACAGCAAGTCAAAGAAGAAAATTTCTGGAAGTTTACAAGGACTCTGTCGTTTTGGAGAGATTTGGCAACACAATTTTTGTGAAAATTTTAAAAAATCTAGTGAGATGATTAATTGCTGAAAATAAGTGAAGAGGCTATCACCCTAGAGATACCACGAATCTGGATTAAAATATTTGAAATTTCAAAATATCGCGTTGGGAAACAAGACAATAACGAATATCTCTACCAGTTAAAATCACAGCCCTACAAGTTTTGGAGCGAAATGGATTGTTTGACGGTGTTGGTTAATGTTTGTTTAATTTTCATTGCAAAAGGAGAGTGACTCAATTCAAAAAGTCAACGAAATGATATGTTGTTCTGGAGAAGTGAGCATTGATCATGAAATGGTTATTAGTGCGGGAGGACAGCGGCCTTAAATGTCATTTATCTGAAGAAACTAAAGTGGTATTTAATTGAAAATTAAACAGTTAATGGAGTTTTTGCATGCAATTTTACATTTGATTTACTTTATACCCGTGTTTCCCATAGCATGGAATTGGACGAGCGAGAGAATGTTTCATAAAATGCCAAAGTTTATACTCCTCGAGGCATCATTGTGATATAATATACGAGAATGACGAAATAAGCATTGTTGATTTATCCGTGAGTATTCACATGCAATTAATGACAATTTACATAGTAGACAAATATCCATGAAGCAGTGCAAGTAAATAGTTGCGAAGGCTCTGGGTAACTTTTGTTCTTTGAAATTGTTTCAGAGTTCTAATGGAACTTTTGTGAACGGAAGCCGTATTACCGCACAAGTACCAATAAAACTAAAAGAAAATGACGTGATTGGCATTGGAGTACCGGAAAGAATTGACGTGAAAAGTATATTGTTCAAAGTGGTAACAGAAGTTAATGTAAGTATTGTTCATTAGATAACTTCACAATTGAGGTTGGCAATAAAAATAATTTTCATTTATTGTTAGCTGAATTTTCTCATTCCGTATTAAATGTAGGTAGTTGTACTTTCTGTGCTTTGAAATATCGAATACTATGCAAGCATGTAAAGTTTTTAAAAGAGACCTAATACCATTAAGCCACTATATTTAGCCATGAATTTTTATCACCTTTTGAAATGACATGCATCAAATGTCTTGGTGCATCATATATGTTGTACATTACATCATCCTTGGATCGTACGCGCGAAATATTGTCGCTCATTGTCATTATTCAGCATTTGCTTTTCAGTACTTTTTGCCGCACCAATTTTTGACTGTTGTTTACAATACGCACATTGCATTAATTTGTTCAGTTGGGAGATTTTCCTTTTCTCGCAAAAACTGCTCCAATGGTTTATCATTTTTATTAAATGTTGTGTGTGTAATTGACAAATAATACATTAGTTCTTGTATTTTTTTTTCAAATTTAAGATGATAAACATCATGTGTCTTGTATGCTGGTATCACACACCCGTGTTCGAATCCTAGTGGAATGTTCCAAAGCTTTGCATTCTACTCGTTTTCACACGGAATGTTGGCCACAAAAATCTTACCCTTGAGAAGTTTGGTTTGGAATGAATTTTTGAACCGAAAATGGTTGAAGTTCATTTCGAATGTTAGCACTGATTCCCCACTAATGTAACAATGCACAGCCTTAGATTCTCTTCGTGTCTTCACACTAAAATTATTAGGCAACCAACACCCCTGATATCCTCATGGTTCTGGTATTTGCTAGAAGATTCACAGCCCCCTCAGGCCACCCAGTCCTTTATTGAAGATCATATGCATTCTCTCACTCCTCAGGGTCACCTAGCGGTCACTTCAGGGTCCACCCCACAGTCAGCATCAGATGTGTACCCTCTTGCCAATGATTGTGGGTCTTTTTTTCCCAGCGATATTTCTGGGAGTTGTCATGTATGAATCATTCTTCATGACTAATCTCCCAGTACCCATGCAAGGTAGAATGTTCAAAGTAGAACCATGTTCTTATAAAGTTGTGTGTGACCTGGCCAAGGTAGTTTTATTATTTAATTCAACAAAATGCAATATGAAATTTTTGTAACTATGAAAATCAATTTCCCTTCAATTATAAACTTTCCTTGTTATTAATTTCACAAAGATAACTAAGACAGCAGTTTAAGTAGTTACATTGCAATGTTACTGTCCCACAGCCGATTGAAGTTTGATTAACTAATTTTGGCGCAACAGTTTTTGCCTGTAGTCTGTCTTGACAGCACCAATGCTGAGGTGGTGGTGGGCAATTTTTATTGATATCAATGTAAAAAAGTAGCTAACTATAATTGGAACAATTTCATACCATTGAAATAAAATGTGGGGCAACATCGAGTTTGAGAAGTTTGCTTAGGGAGTAGTGAAAAAATATCAGCTCCTCAAGGTATATTCCTTGAAGCCTTACCCCAATCAATGAAGGATGATCCCTGTCGAACATACATATTCTTGCTCTGAGTGGAACGAATATGTTGGGAAAGCTGGTTTAGTTATTTATTGTGAAAAGTGAGCTCTTTTGTAAGAGAATGTATCCCTTTATGTCATGTTACAAGATATTTTTGCATTGTTTCTAAAAATTGCTTCTCAAGGCTTGAAATGGCACCCATGATTCTGATGTAGGAGCATGGGAACATGAGCACCCACTCCGGTGGCTCAAAGAAATTCAGTGGTTGTGCTGGCTTCCGAAATCTGATGATAAAGTGTATGGGAAAAGGAATTTTGCTGTGGAAGGAAAGGCATAATAACCTGCAGTTTTCCCCAAGGGAAACAAACAACATTTAACTTAGCATTCTATTTTCTCGAAAACCATATGACCTTTGTTTTGCTTACATTTATTCTAATACCATACCTATCACAATGGCTTTCTAACGTGTATGGTAATGCTTGTAATCCTTGGCTGACTGGCAAATTAACAATTAATCATCCACTACTCTAACTGATTTTATGAAATGTTCACAGACTTTCATTCCTATATGCAGCTTTTTGATTTGCTTCAAGAACTTGTATTGGTTTCATAGGTCCTAACTACTCTGCCCACCCAATTCCACAAGACTTCCCAAGTAGTTGAACTGTTCAACTTATTCCAGTTTATGCTCCCGCACTTTAAATTAGCCTATTTGCATTTTGAGAGTCTCATTACCTTGGTTTTCTAAGGAAGCTTTACAAAAATAAATAGAATGTTTTAGGAAGCACACATAAATTTGGAAATCATAAAATGCTTCACAAAAATCTTTGGAATGTTGTTTGGAGAACTTTATAGAAGTAAAACATGCAGTATCAGAAAATTGAAGGAATGCAATGGTCTGACGGAGATATTTAATAGTTACATTCGTTAGGAATAGTATTGCATAAAAGGTCGCTGAAACTTAATTCATCCATGTAGCATATGTTTGAACCAACAAGCATTTAAATGGTTGCTATAAATGCTTAAAGGCCTCAGTTTTGGGAGGCACTTGTCAGAGGAGTTGCCCAACTTTTTTCTGCAATTCTAATGGATTCCGGAATTCAGTTCACCAAAGTTGTCTACATGTACGTTAATCCCAGTAATCTGTCATATCCTGATTGATCCAAAGACCGGCTATCATTTAGGCATCTCCTGGTTGGACACCTTTTTTTCTGGTTTAATGTATAGATTTCAGGATAGGTTTCCAAGTGTTACTCGAGTGAAAACCTAAAACACCATTGAAATGTTCCTTATGGAGGTGGATCTCAATATCCTTCCTAAATAGCAGATCCAAATGACCATGCAAGCTTCAAAGTAATTTCTCTTTGTCTCAATTGATGACATGATTGGATCCAATATTTGTGCCTTCTCTTCAGTATCATCCAAAAAGGAGTTCACCATGGTTGATGAAAATGTGGATCCAATGGCAACACCATGTGCCTGCTTGTAGAAATTCCCTTCACAGAGAATATTGGTTCTAATTAAAATATGGTGAAACAATAAAAAGAGATGTTTCATACGTGATATGGTGGAATATCTTGATTAATTAAAAATAGCAATTTTCCACAATATAAAATTTAATGTGACCGGTTTCAATGTTACTACATCATCATCAGATAGCAGTCATAACTGAAAGAGTCCAGTATGTATTATTAAATTATTATTAAAAAATATTACTAAGAGTCCAGTATATCCAATTATTAAATTTTATTTTGTGGAAAATTGCTATTTTTAATTACTGGTGAAACAGCTTCACCATTTTACGATTAGCTAGCCTTTTCCAAAGACATGGTGTTGTAAATAGGAACAGGTAACTTGGGGTACTACCATCATGGTTAATCAGCCTGAGGATTGGTTTGTAGCAGCTCTCCAGACTCCTGGGTTCTACCTATCACTTAATCTCCTTGTAGCTCCTTGCATCAACATTTTCCATCACTTACCTTTACTCATCCTTGGCCTACCTCTATAATTCTTCACCTTCGTGTTTCCTTCATTTATGATCTTCAGTAAACTATTGTGCCTCAGAATATGTCATACCAATTTCCCTCTTCCTACAAGTGTCTTCCATAGGCTTCTCTCTTTACCAAATTTTTGTGCCTAATCCCTGTGCTGGTACTGCTTGCTGTTATTAGTAGCTATTTCCTATGGAAACCTTTGATTCCCTATACTATTTATTAAAAATCATCCTGCTATTTCTATCAATAGAAATCCTATTGCATGAATAACAAAACATTCGCCTGTTCCAGTGTGTCTTTCCATAATCTTAGTTCGAGATTGGTCCCTACTTTGGCTGCATTACAAAAGTAATGGTCTGCAGTTGACTCAGGGAAGGGAACAGGGAAAATGAATGCATTGAATCTGACCGTATCGACTGCCTTAATTTTAATCCCTGATTGATTTCCACAAATTCAGCTGGATGTTTTATGTAATGCTCACAAAAAATCATATGCAGTGCTAGGATACAGTGTGGTGTTTCTCCAAGTCATTAGTATATCTGATGGCACTCACAATGGGCTGCAATGGTTTCTTGTTCTTTTGCATTCTAGGTAATCATCTTACTTTAGAAGTTGGTGCCAATGGTTAGGGGTTCCAAATGGACTCAGCAGGGAGGCGAGATTTCTTCATTAGAGTAGAAATTTCTGACAAATTCAAAGAAACTGTGGGAAATCCCACAACAGTAACTTTTAATGGAGTCATTCACTAAACTCATTGTGAAATTTTACGGTTATGGCATGCGTCAGTGCAGAAGTGCAAGCTCTAGTCTCTTTTATCTGAGGGAATGCCTGGATTTTTAGTGGTAGTCTTTGGTTGTCTTAAGGATGCAAGTGGTGCCTTTTTTCTGCTGGTAGAAAGATGATATATTACTTATCACGCAAGTTGGGTAGGGCAGCCTGCTTTACTCTTGAGATGCTGCTGGATTTATGTAGTAAGGTCCTTTTCAAGACCAATGAAACTTCACTTCCCTGGCTGAATATCTTGGAAATATTATGACCACCTGCTAAATACATTCAATGATATCACTATGGACAATTACCCACAGTGTAGGCTTGAAGTGGAGGTGTAGGCAAGGATTGAAAAGTGCTATTATTGATACTCTCGATAAATATGCCTCTAGTCTAGTGATGAGAGAATCATTGCTGTTGGGTAGCTTTTTCACATAATGATCCAGAGATTGTCTTTTGTGGTGAATCCATTCGTAATACCCATGGTCGACATCTCCTACTACCAATTTATGAGAGCCACTATCACAGCTCCACCGGTCTTAGCCTCTATCACACATTGTGACTTTTATTACAGTGTCTAGTTAAAATGTGTTAATGCCAGAGTAAAAACATATGTAAAGATCGTTAGTGTCATGCCAAATGTACTATGTGGTATATTTAATGCAACTGCTGTACTCTAAAACTGACCAGGAAAAGGGAGTTTCTCAGAATGTTCCTCAAAAAACCTATTGGTTCGACAATACACATCCAACTCTGGAGGGAAATGGTCTCCCTCTATTTAAATGAACATGATGGGAAGGAGTTTGGGTTCTTTTACTAAACTGCATTAGGTCCTGTGGTCTGATTTGTCCCAGGTGTAAGGTGAGAGCTGCCACTCTAGGACTAGACGAGGTCTGTCCGGAAAGGATCCAGCCATTCAACATTTTGGGAAAAGTAGCCTACCTGAAACAATGAGACTCGAAGTACTCCCCTTGTAACCTTACCCACTTATTCCCGCATCTTCCTTTTTTCAAACCAATCGGAAAAGTCCTTCTTTGTGAGGTCTTGAGCACTTGAGGCTCCAAGGTAACTGACTACCTTATGAAAAATGGCATCGCTGTGATTCCCCAACTCCCTT
The DNA here is from genome assembly GCA_037158775.1 of Hetaerina titia. Taxonomy (NCBI): domain Eukaryota; kingdom Metazoa; phylum Arthropoda; class Insecta; order Odonata; family Calopterygidae; genus Hetaerina; species Hetaerina titia. Next base: position 54,403,539 of record CM073776.1, on the reverse strand, counting down.
CCAGTCCCGACTTGGCACCAGCAGACTATTTCCTATTCCCAAAAGTGAAATCTTCCCTCAAAGGACATCACCATGGTACCCTAAGTGCCATCAAAGAAGCTTGCACCCTTAACCTTACAGACCTTCCAGAATCCACCTACCAGGAAGCCTTAGAGACGTGGAAAAGTCGCTTACAAAAGTGTTTTGATGCTCAAGGGATATACTTTGAAGAATTTTGAGGCATTTTAGCAATATCTGAAATCTATTTTCCCCCTTAAAACTTTTCCCGATACATTTTATACAAACAGTGTATAAGGTGTTTATTATGATTAACCCATCTCCTTTTGCTTTCTCCTAAGGGTGTGGAGAAGGATGTAAAAGGTGAAATGGACAGAAAGAAAAATAAACAGTGCTAGTCGTGGTGGAGATATGAGGAGAGAGGATTGTTGTAAAAAAATCTAATGGAGGCAGGAAAGGTGGATGTAGAGCATTTTGATTGGCGATGGGATGTTGAAGACTGTAATAGAGGGGAGAACGTGAGGCAAACGTGGAAAGGCTATGAATGTTTAGGGATATTGGGTAGAATGGAGGAGGTGAGATGAATTGAGGAGGGGCTTGTTGTAATTTGGATGTCATTTTGTGTTTTATAGCGAAGGCAAGGGAATAATCATTGTGCAATTTTGTATCCAAATAACCATTTGGTATTCTCTGCTTATAGATTTCAATGAAGGAATATCTTCTAAAACCTACCTTAACTGGTAGAGCACCAATTCCACGAGGCATGTTCATAAAGTAAGGGCTATTTGGTCAGAGGAAAAAATATACTTCTATGAAACATGCTTTATTGGCACTTTTAGTTAGCTACAAACCTACTTCACTTCTCTATATAATCGCTGTTCACTTATAAGCATTTTTCATACCGCTGCACCAGCTTCTTTAACCCCTCTGCATAGAAGTTCACCACCTGAGAGTTGAACCAATTGACAATGCTGTTCTGAGTTCCTCTTCGGTTTCAAAACGTTGTTCATCGAACCACTGTTTCAAGTGCAAGAAGAGGAAGTAGTCTCTGGGTGCAAGGTCAGGACTGTACGGTGGGTGGTCAAAGAGTTCCCAACGAAAAATCTTGAATTTTCTTATTGGTTTTGGCAACAGTGCGAGGACATGCGTTATCGTGGAGGAGAATTATGCCAGACGACAGTTTCCCACCTCTTTTGTTTTGGATCGCACATCTCAGTTTGTTGAGCGTTTTGCATTACACATAAGCTGTAATTGTTTTCCCATGTTCCATAAAATCCACTAAAAGAACACCGCTCATGTCCCAAAAAATGGTCAGAATTCTGGGCCTGCCACTTCACTCTTCGTCATGGACATTTGTTCATCCATTTTTAAAATCATGGCGCCATTGTCTGACGTTTCATTGACTAACAACTGTAGGTCCATAAACTAGGCATAACTCCTAATGAATTTCAGTAGCCGACAATCCTTTTGCATACAAGAATCGTATGACAGAATGCACTTCACAGCTGGCGGGATCAACGATTGTCGCGGACATTGTTGTTTGCATGCACGGACAAGCAAACGACTTCTGAAACGAAGCAAATGCTGCTATAGCTTCTCAATGTGCTGCAGGAGTAAAACTGTGTTCTGAAGCGCCAATATTTAAATATAAGCAAATGGCCCGTACTCTATGAATATGCATCGTAACATCGTAACGTTCATATCCGAGGTTAATCTCCTTATTAATGCCCCCTGAATGTGTTAATTAGCAACGTACGCGAGCACTCTCCTCGTTTTCTGAGTCTCCACACTATCCCACCTCATCTCCCTCAAATCCTCTTTACAAAATTGTAACTCAGTTGTAATGCAGGTTAACCATTCCACCACTATTTGCTTTAATTTCCTTACATTCAGTGGTTGTTGTGGCTAGCACTAAGGATTCTATTTTCCTAAGGTTTGCCACGAGAGAAGTCTGTAGTGTGGTTTCTGCTGAGGCTCAAGCTAAGTTTTTGGTTTGGAACCCAGGTATATTCCAAAGGTGATATTGACATGTTTTGACAAGGTATGTAATATAATCAATATGACAAAGGTATTTGAAAACAACCTTAGTGCTTAGTGAAAAGTCTGTTTAAAAATATGTTGTAACTTAGCAGAAAGCGCCATGTTAGGTTTCTCATGAAAGTGAAGGAGGAAGAGCTTCAACCTCATGAAAAGTTCATAGGTCACCATGTAATGAAAAATTGGAATGCCTTCTTGTTTTGGCGGTCATCCTGGAGATGAGGTGCAACAGGTGAAGACACTACAGGTTAGTACTTATTCATTTTTTAATTTAAGATCACTTTAAATAAGAGAAAATGGTGATTCTACATTACTTTTACATTGTCTACTATTAAACGAAAGTTTTTAATTTAATTTTGATGATTAGTGATGCAATAGAATTGATTATGATTCAAGCTTTTACTGGTAAATTTTGAACGTCTATTGACTAGTTACTAGCATGTAGATGTACAATATTCATATTCTTTATTCATTTTAGGAATAAATAAGCCATCCAAGAAAATTGAAATGCTGAAATAATTTGAAGTAGAAAGTGAAGATGATGCGGATGTTGATGATCCCTCTTTATTGATGATAGAAGTTTTTAATGAAGCTGATAGCTTTGAAAATGTGAAGATAAAGAAGCTGATATATTTGTAAAGATTAATCTGATATTGTGAATTATGTTTTACCCACCAAATATGTGTAAACTTTTTAAAATTATCATTAAAAAAGTATAATTGTCAATAAAATGCCAGCCCCGGTGGCGGCGGGGTCATCTGCCAATCCAAGGGTTGCAGGTTCGATTCCTGCCAGGGTGGGATTTTTTCCACCTAGAGCTTGGGTGTTTGTATTGTTGTTACTGTTGTGTTGTCATTGTTGTCCGATGTAAAGGCCAAAAAGTGCTGTTTTTGGGCCATGACAAAAATAAATAAAATATTTTTGAAAACTTTCAAAGATTGTATGTATATATAATCCATTCCTTTAAAGCTATCCATGTTGTATATTTATTCTCCTTCCTGAAACAGCTTTATCTTTCTCCAAAGGTCACCTTTGGAGAAAGGCCTTAGGGGTCTGATTTGTTGGTCCCCATAGTGGCCATTTCAAACTGTTTATATAATGTATTTTGATATGTTCTCTTTTATTTACCAGGGAACTGTGTGTCAGTAATATCATGTTTGCTTATTCCACAAGACGCCATTTATTCGTGTGTGATTACATCTTGTAGATTTAGTGTATCTGCACCATGGTAAAGACTAATTTGATGTCTGAGTGCCTTTGGTTAAAATTATTTGTATTAATTTGGTTTGTGCTCCATGATCACAAAATATGCTCAGAATCTAGTTTTGATATTATCATGCAGGATAAATCTCAATGTCTTGAAATGAAAATTTCAAAATATGCAGTATGAATAACTGTATGATTGCCAGTGGACAGGGAGGGGGCAAAAGTTGGTAAATGTGATCAATTATACTCGCCAAGAATATGTGCTGGAAGATAATGTAATCTCTGAGAAAAGGGTAATGGGTGGAACAGGAAGATGTTGGGTTAAATAAGATGCTTTATCAGGTTCATCTGTTTATTGGTTTCTCCTCCCGTCCTCCTAAATTTCAACCTGCTGGGACTCACAGGATTTAAATGCAAATTTTGATAATTTTGTTATTTTTCCAGGGAATTCCGGCAAACCATCTCAGCTTGATTGAAGAAGGCAGCCGTAAAAGAAATTCAACATCGAATGATGACACTGTGCCCTTGAAAATATCCCGACTGGATGTTGAAAATGCCTTGGACAGTTCATGTACTGGTACTAGCTTAAATTTGAACAAGGACAGGCAGAAAAACAACGGCGGTGATTTGAGCTCATTTTCATTGGCTGAGCAAAGTGTAACAGGAGCCAATGATGTATCTTTACGTGACAGTAGTGTGGAGACAAGTTCTAGAAATCTTAAAGATTTTAGAACGGATAAAAGCCCCAATGCAGAAGTTATAGACTTAGTGGAAAGTGACGATGATGAAATGGTTGGCCATGTAAATAAAAGCAGTGATGATAGTCCAGAAAAGCAGCTCTTAGTGAAAATTAGTGAAGTTAAAACAGTGAATAAAGTTGGTGAGTGTCTCTCAATGAACACAAGTGGGTATACTGATGAAAATGATGTAATAGTGATTAGTGATGATGAAGATGACCTGTTTTCATCATCAATCCCAACCGCTGATCAGTCAAAGGTTGCTGGGAATGAGGACAATCCGAACCAAGATATGGTTGAACAGGTAGAAAAAGAGCATTTACCTGAAAAGTCATGGGAGGGGTCCGACAGTGAGGAGAGCGATAATGAGTGGTGGCCAAAACTGTCCCAGTCTTTCTCTGAAAGCTTTGAGGATCATATTAAGAAAGAGCCACCAGAAATGGAGGCTGAGGATCATTTGGGAAGTGATGAGGAATGTGATGCAGATTGTGGTGCAGCCATGCCAACAGACAATTGTATAGATGAAGTCTTGGATAAACCTTCAGTCGAGGAAAAACGTCGGGAAGAATCAGACTTTTGGTTTCCTGTCCTGCCTCAGGAAAATGATGAAAGTGATGATTTTGTAAAGAATGGCGAGGAGAAGGTGGATGACAGACACAAAAATGGGTTAGGAGATGATGATGAAGGAAATGTGGAGACGGAGGGTTGTAAGAAAGAGGCTGAAATGGATGTGATGGTAAATTCATATCTAGAAGATGATGAGAAGGATTCCGACAGCAGTGAGAGTGATGGACAGAAATTAATAATTTGTGAAGATCCAATTGAGGACGGTGCTGCCTCTGTTTCTGAATGTGCTCAAGTGTTGGAAAAAGTGAAAATTTCTCCAGTCAGTTTGTCATTAAATGATGGAATTAGTGATAAAAATGATAGACCAGACTTGAACGCTTCATTAGACGATGTTGTGGAAGAAAGGAAGGAGCATCATGGGAGTGGAAAGAAAAAGCTGGATCGTTTGAACGAGATAAGATTATCGCTGGGAAATAAGAGAGGACCAGTGATATTAAAGGCTCCCTATTTGCTAAAGGGAAGGACTTGTCTTTGGGAGGATGAGGGGTCAAGAGAAAATAAATTGGCCGAAAAGTTACCTCCTGCCTCCCCTAGTAGTGTTCCCTCTGTAGAAAACATAGAACTGAAGAAATGCAGTGTGATTTTGGAGGATGTTATGTATGGCAAAAATCGGGCAAAATTGAAAATTGGAAATAAATTAAAACCAAGTTCATCCAAAGGTAAAGCACCTGTTAAAGGGAAGGAAAAATTAGATAAACTCACTAAAGAGGACAAGAAAAGAATAAAAGCAGAGAGGAAAGCAAAACTTCAGGCGTTGTCCGATAAGGTACCAAAAGAAGTCTCTCCTACTGCCAGTATCTCCAGAGATGCTGATGTTTCCATTACAGTTCATGCGTCAGATGTACCAAATGCATTTGATAAAGTATCACCTACAGCGTTGGACACACGCCCATCTGGAAAGGTTGTTGCCAAAGTAACTGAGAAGAATCGTGGAGCATTCTTGACTGAGTTTGACCTGTTTGCTTCCTCAAGTGCTACTACCTCATCCAAGAAAGGAAAGCTGCCAAAGAAAAGCAATGTTGTTGATGATCCAAAACCGAAGAAAAATACCCAGAAATCAGTCTGTTGGAATGAGAATGACCATACCCTGAAATTGATTAGTGGGAATGAGAATGACCATGATAACCCTGAAAATGATGCTGAAATAGCAAAACCAAATGGATCTGATAACTTTGAAATAAAAGGCAACAGCTCCTTTTTGGATTTAGGCCGTAAGGAACCAGGGATTTTAATGGTAAGTTCAATTATATTAATTTTATTTTGTCATCGTGGACCATAATGGAAAGGTATTCTCTGCTATCACTAATCAATTATTATCATTGGTAATCTGCCAGTTACGGTAGGTTTTTGGTGGACACAAGCTACCAAATGATACAGCGACAATTCCTTTGTTTCTCTTTGCATAGCACAACCCAACATCCAACCTTACACTAGGCCCTTATTCAATACTTCCTTCCTCTCTTCATTTGGTCCAACATTCCTATCCTATTCCCGCCTCTTCCTTGCTTGCCAAATATTTTCCCATCTATCAAAGTCTTCAACATCCCATTGTCGATCAATATGTTCTTTGTCCATTTTTCCTACCTCCTTACGATTTCTCCCAACAATCCCCTCTCCTCCCCCACCATTACTTGCACTTCATTTGTTTTCCTTTTGGTCAATTTCACCTTCTCCGTCCTAATCCAAACCCACATTTCAAAAGACTACAATCTACTTCTATCATCCGGCTTCAGTGACCATGTTTCTGCACCCTACGTAACTACACTTAGTATTGTAATTTTAATGAGTCATTTCTCAACATCATTACTCAACGTCCTTGTCATCGCATGTCACTGGCTCGAGTCATGTCCTGTGATGATGCTAGCATGAGTTTGTTTTTGTTTCATTACCTGATGTGGATGTAAACGACCATGGTTTAATATTTCAGGGAAGACCTGGAATACTTAAATCTTCAAACAGAAACGGAGGGGGCAAGAAGAAAAAGGTCACCTTTAATGATGATGAAGAGTGTAAGATGTTTTTGATTGAGCCTGGTGCTAAAATGTTGCCAATCAAAGGGAAAGATTATCCACTGCCACTTCCACCTGGGGGTGGAGTGAATGTCTCATTGCTTCAGTGCCCATCCATCAACTCAGTTGTGTATGACATTTGTCGATGGAATGCCCATTGGTTAGAGGTATGTCTAATTTTAGAGACTTGTGTAAACTTAAGTAAGTTAATTCCAAAAATATAGGAAAAAAAGGCATTCCATTTTTTTGATATTCATAATCATTTGAAAATCTGTGTTTGAGGATGCCTGTAGCATTTAGCATGTTCAATAGATTTTGGGTTTTGGGAGAAAGCTTTGTCTTGCTTACAAATTTCAAAGCTGGAAAGGAGACAAACTATGCAAATTTCACTTGAATAAAAGTGAAGTTTGCATAGTTTGTCTCCTTTCCATCATGGATAAATTTCACAAGGTTAACCCTAATACCGTTCGGTTTGTTAAATTTCAAAGCGTTTGTTGCTACTAAAAACTGTTAGCAATTTTACGCATGCTTCCCACTCACTCCTCCTTATCCTTTCATCCTTCATTAGCTAAATATTTATGATTGGTTGGGGGGTCGACCCTTTATCTTCCCTTCCCTGACTGACCCACATCTCATTGATTGTCCTTCCCTAGGGTGGCCGCCTGGTCCCCAATTAGAGACTTGCATTCTTTTTTTCGTCCAAGTTCCTATGAAGCCTACTTTAATGAAAACTCCTGACCAACCAAAGGAAATGCCCCTCCCTTGCCATAATGTAGACAGATTTCACATGCCAAAAAGTGAATAAAAGCATGGGTTGAACTCAGCCTTCATCGATCAAAATTAACCCTGGGGCTGATAACTATTGGCCAAGTACTGCAATTTTCCATTTTTAAAATTCATATTTTTCTGAGAAATTAAAAAAAAAAGTTAATTAGAGCGTGAATAATGCTTGGTAAAAAATGCAGTGTGTTATTTTGTGGGATGAAGTTGATATTCTTTTGCATTTTTAGTCAATCATAATTTTACTTTTGAATCCACCTAACATAGAATTTTTTGCAAAAAATAATCATCAAATGATTTGCAGAAAAAAACCTAATTTTAATCATGCATCATATTAATCTTCCTGTGTTGCGTGAAAACTACGTTATGCCAATAGCCTGAGCTGCTGTTTATGTGGGTTGTGTAATTTGTTTTATCCCTAAACTTGATTTTAATTTGCTGATGAATTTGCAATGATAGATCATTCATTGAAGTAGAAAACGTGCTGAATATTTCAAATCTAAGTATAAAACTAAAAAATAAAATGGTTTTTCAATTGTTTATTTCTTCAGCTCTTATAATATCTTATCAATGAAATTACACACACTTTTTAGACGCAGAACCTTTATATTGTTATTCTTTGCGTATGTTTTTATTATTTTAATTTCTTATTCCATGTTAGTATTACTTATTTATATTTTTATTTATTTATATATTTATATGGTATCTGTATTGTACTATTTATTAATGAGAATAATAGCACAGCAGTCATATATATATTCTGCATTTTGGATGGCAAGCAAGCTAAATGGTTGGATGCCCTGCTCTTAATTTTTTTTGTGTCAACTAAAAACATTGGACTTGGCCAAAAATATCCCTATTCATCCCTTTATTTTAAGTCCAGAACAGTTCTTATCTAAAATTGACCCCAACTGTGAGAAGCGATTCTGCCCCACCACCATGAAGTTGAACACATTTGGAATCTCTATTATTTTATCCCATGTTGATGATATTTCATGTCAAAATCAGATCATGCTTAATAATTAATGTGTGAAATAACCATGTGTTTGTGTTTCAGTTCATCGTCATGAGAAGTGCAAGTAAAAGAAATATTTTTCTAATGGGCATGCCAATAAAATTATCATGTGGCAATTTTTTTAAAAGCATTTATAAGATCTCAGGGAATCAATATTTTCCAATTCTATGAAATAGGTCCAAATGGTCCAGAAATAGGGACAAAATAAATTTACTAAGTAGTAATATTTTTTAATTCTTTCATTAATATTCTCATTTCACATTGCTTCCCTCGTGTTTAGATCAGAAAGTGTTGTTTTACAGTATAATTTATTGTTTCACACATTTTAAATTCACCAATAATAAAATAATTTTCGGTCAACTTGAAACAACAATAAAACTAATGTTTATGAAAATATCACTTTTTGGTTCATTGTCAAATAAACCATTCCCTAATTAACAAAAGTGCATAAGTAGTATCCAAAAATGGATGCACCTATATTTATCTTTAAAGTTATTAATTTATGCAAATTATGTATGGAATTGCATTTTCAAATATCTGCGATCATGTTGAAGCTCCTAAATCTTGATTATAGCTCCTGTGTATCATGCCCCCAATGGTGCATTTGACCATTTTTCTAATCAATTGGAACTAGTACTATCCCTTGTCTTAACTTTGAAGGTCAAAATCATTATTTGTTTGGATTCCATCATAGATGTAACCCTGAAAACCATTGATTTTCATGTTCTTGAATGTCTTCTACTTCCTTATTATTTATTCTGTGCAGACAGACAGCCAACTTGACCTTCTACCTGGTTATATAATGTAATTACCAATTATGGTTCTGAACTGTGTAGTATAAGTATTATTGACTACCTCCTTTCTGCCCATCAAGGTATAAGCTTCATTTTTAGAACTCCAATAACTCAAACAATTCTTCAAATTGAAGTTAAACCCAAACAATTAGGCCCATAACAGGTGAAGGTTTGAAGGCATGTTTTCCAAGTTTTTCGATGTTATCCTAGACTTTTTTGAACATTGGTTTCCTAAAAAAATTATTAAACTGTAATTTTGTTAGAGGACAAATAATCCTTGGTATACCGAGGAGTTATTAGCTCCTAGAAATGATGTACTCTGTTACTACTACCCTGGTAAAACCTGTGGGAGCCTGCATGACAAGGAGGCTTTCATGAAATACTAAGGAGATTAATATGATTCATATAGGTATGCAAAAGATGAAGCATGCAAGAACTTTATTTGCAATGCAGGAAATTAAAAAAAACAGCATAGAGAGTAGCCAATGAGGAAGTTGGCCATGGGATGCAAAAGAAAATCTTCCTTTCACCCCAGATATTGCAAACATTTGTCAAAGACAGTATGTTTTCTAAACATGTTGATGCTGCGAATATTGTCAGTATGCTGCAAAATCTTTGCCTATATACTTTAAAGTTTAAAAGGAATATTGCTACCTCATATGTATTGCATTGACTGTAAAAAAATTTTTAACCCAAATGTAAAGACATCTGTGGTCTGTACAATTCTCTAATCAAGGACATCATTGTGTTTGTTTTAGAGCCATTAGCTGTGTTAACCAACTTATGTTTTAAGAGAGGAGATTTCCTGACATTTCTAAAACATTCCAATTTCAATTTTTATGTCAGACTGAATGAAATGTCTCATTTTGATCAGTTCAAAAGTTTCATTATAACCACACTAGTGTCTCTTGCAGAGGAATATGAGACTGTCGGTGCTTTTTCCTTGACTCAACTTTCAGTCATTTTACTAATATTGTCTAAGCAAGTGACATGTGCTTTTTTTAGTTTAGCAATTATAAGATTATATTTATTAGATAATTACAACCACTATTTGTGTTTAAACTGGTAGATGTATGTAATTGGAGTCCCTTTTTTATTTCAGGAGCAAAGATCTAAACCTGATTCAGAACCTCCACCTGTTCATCTTGATCACTCAATTACGCCATTAGTAGGAACGTATGCATCATTTGTGGACTACTACAAATGTTTTTATCCCATATTACTATATGAGATGTGGGCCAGAATTTATAAGGAGTGGGATCAAAACTTTGCCAGGTTGGTAAAAAATATTTGCTTTTATTATTTAAATTTTATTGATTGTGAGGAAGGAATATTTTTAAAATGGAGTTTGAATACGTAGGCACTAATATTTAAACCTCTTTTTGAGTTCGTACACTTAGGATTTTAGAATATTCACAGTGAATTCAAAAGTTGTTATATCTATAATTTCTGATAATCATTAACCTCCAAGAATAGAAGTATTCTATTGTGTTGTCCCAAACTTTATTTATTACAAAATAATACTTCACTAACAAATTATTGGTCAAGGTCCCCTTCAAATTAGTCTCCTCCCCAACGTATACACTTTTCTCAGTGGTCTTTCCACTTTTTTAAACAGGTCTAGAATGCTTCTTCCGGAGTGCTCACAAGCTCCTCCATCAAAATTTTCTCGATCTATGGAATGTTGGCAAATCTTTTCCTTTGAGCGGGATTTTTAGTTTAGGGAACAAAAAGAAGTCACATGAGGCCAGATCTGATGAGTAGGGTGGGTCGGGAAGCACAGGAGTCTTGTTTTTGGCTAAAAAATCACTCGTTCTGAGATACCAAAGAGCTGGTGCATTGTTGTAGTGAAAAAATCACTCGCCACTCCACCAAAGATCGGTTTGTTTTTGCCTGATTCTCTCTTAGGCATATCATAACCCCCAAGTAGTACCTCGTGTTGACTGTCTGATCTTTAGGTAGGTATTCGTGATGCAAAACCTCCTTTGCATCGGAAAAAGTCAACATTGTCTTGACTTTAGAGTGAACTTCTCAGGCTTTTGGGGTAGGGGATGTTTCATGAATTGATTTGAAGATTGCACTTTTTTTTCGATGTCATATCCATAAACCCATGACTGTTATGATCCTGAACAAGAAGGTTTCATTCTCTTCAGTTCTACCAAACAGTTTCTGTCAGACCTGAACTTTATGTTGTTTCTGGTCTGCTGTCATCAGGCAAGGCACGAATTTGGTGGCAACTCGATGCATCCTAAATTTTTCAGTAGGATTTCATTGATTGAGCCAAATGAGATGTCACACTCTTCTGCACATTCCCTGACAGTCAAGTGTTGATTTGCGTGAACGAGGTGATTCAGTTTCTCGAGGTGGAGGTCATCAGTTGACATTGATGGTCTTCTGGAAAGCTCGTCATTTTTTATTTATTGCCACTCCTTTTTGAAGTGGGTAAACCAACCATAACATGCGCTATTTTTCATAGCACCCTCATAAAAAATCATTCATTGGTAATCAACTCAAAAGTTTCTGTGAAGGATTTGCTGTTTCTCACAGTATTTCACAGAACAATGCTGCTCCTTCAAAGAGCATATTTCCATGAGTCCGATTTTTTGCTGCACCCTACGAACACCCCTTCATCTAAATGGTTGTAACTAATCAACAAAGTGGTTGAAGGCGATTAGTCGGGAAGTTTCTGCGGATACAATGCCTCCAAGCAATTAAAAAAAAGAGCCAACTGAAGCTTATCAAAAAGTTAGGGAATTTTTTTAACAGACCTTATATAGCTGTTATAATCACCATAACCTTACCTAAATTCCTTAAATAATATGACTAAGAATGGACAGAATGTGTTGTTTTGGGTTAAGGATTTTCTAATAGGAAGAACATAAAGAGAGTATAAGTTGATGATATGCTTTCAAAGAAGATTTCACAATGTTAACCTTGGTCTGTTATTGTTCCTTATATACAGCTAACTCTTTATCTGATTCAATGTACACTAACTCCCATACTATCTAATACATCCAATTCCTACCTTTTTGTCAGGTTACACTTTTGTAAATTGCAAGAAATCTTGGAACAATGAAAAGTAGATGAAGGAAATATCAAAAACATTTTTTAGAAATTGGGGAAATACTATTGATTGTCTAATCTACAGTAGTACTTAAACGTGGACCTCCCAACATTTGAAGTGTTTGGGATACAGCCTTTTTATTTCATATTTTGTTTTGCCCTCAAGGAACAAACTTATTCTTGAGTTAGAAATTGTGATGGTTTTCCAATGAAGTGTATTAGAAAATACATAAAATACATCAATTTAGTTTAATTTGTTATGCAATCGAGAGTCACAAATATCTTCAATGAGAATTTCGTTGATGCCCAGAGAAACTTGTTAAGGAAATGACAAACTCTGTCATCATGGGGTACATTTTTTTAGAAGACAAAAAGGAGGGGCTGATGGCCACTAATCAAAAATGAAACTACAAAACTTCATATGAAAATTAATAAAAAAAATTTAATGTGAGATGTTTTGATTATAAATATTGTAACACAGAAAAACATGTGTAATAATGGTTACAAATGCATTATATTTTTTTTGACGAAAATATCTCTATCTGAGAACAGATAAATTGATTTCCCATGTGATAAAATGGAAAATTTGGTTTGAGATATGAAATTGTGAAGGTATGAACTACTGACAAGAAAGAATTATGTTTGTAAATTGAGTTACCACTGTATTTTACTTATTTACGAGTCCAAAAGTTTCTGATGATATATTGCTGTAATAATGGATCTCTTTTTTCACTAGGAATCCAGTCATTCAGGTATTGCTGAATTCTCACAATGATGCGCCTGATGTGTCCTCTTCCAAGCAGGAATTCATTTGTGTCCACTGTCAATGTATGTATGAACTAAAAGAAGACTTTATTTCTTTAATGTTCAGCCGCAGTATTTTAGTTATGTACAGTATATAGCATTTTCAAGACCTAGAATTAGTCATTTCTTTTCCCTGTAATTTTGTATACTAACCTATTAAATGGAAAATTGTGAAGAAATATGTATATGTGTATATGTATATATATACATATAAAGGAACACTCACACGTTATTTCTTGATAATTTCGACGGAAGATGGAGCTCGATTCCATCGAAATTATCAAGAAATAACGTGTGAGTATTTCTTTTATGCATTCTCATGTTGTATGTTGCTGTCTAAGTTTTTTATATATTATTTATATTTTTTCCTGGACAAGCCTCTCTGGGCACCCTCAGCTCCACCCATGCTATGTGATTTTGCAGGTACCAGGCTTTCCTGGTAAACCATAACGGGCACAGGGAAAGGAACTGACCCTTCTACTCTGTTTTGCTTATATATGTCTGTACACATATAAAACAAAAGTGCTGTTTTCTCTTTTGAGTCAATTAATTCATAAACTTGTTGTACATGGTAGTTTTGGCTGGTTTTGTGAAGTATCATGTGCAAAAATTGCATTCGTAACTGAATTTTATCCTTGGTTAATTGGAAGAAAAAGATTTTAATGTGTGAAAGATAGGAACTTAAACTAATTATTAAGTATCATGTGACTTCCTACAGGTGTGGTGTCAGATGTTGGTTTTCCGAATAGTGGCTATCCTAAAGTGGGAGATTTGGTGATTTGGGAGTTTGCAGAAGAGAGTGGGCCAGTGGCCAGTGGCAATTTCTTCCAGCATAACCCTGTGCCCATTGTTAGTGTGCGTGTCTTCGCTTATGTGGACTCATTAAGACGGACTAACATCACACCACGAATTCCAATTAATCAGTGTTTTGGTATGTATTCTGAACGAGGTATGCATTATGAAACTGGAGATGTAGATGAAGAAGGGCTTGCATATCGTCCTTTCCTTGGCACTTTTTGATCCTGGACTTTCCTACCATACTCTTTGTTTTCTAATAAGTAATATGACTATAGATTCCCCATTTTTCCTCAGCAGAATATTCAGAGGTTGAAGGAAATGGACTTACCAAAAAAGTGATTTTTTCAAACATCTGAAAAATGAGTTGAGGAATTGAGTTACATAGCTTACATGTAAGACTCAACTAGAGTTGTGTAGAGCAGGATTTTTTTTAATCCATCAAGGCATGAACTGAATATGAAATGCTTCTTGAACAACGAATAATTGGCCCATCAGTTATTTTCAATTAAATGTATTTGGCCAATAATTAATCAAGTATGACAACATAAGATTCACAGAAGTGCTATTGGTGGGCTAAATATATATATGTGGGCTAAGTATATCTGCCCAGATATAAGCCGACCCCTGGCAATTGCCATTGCATTTTGGAAAAAATTAATTTTTGAAAATTTTGTACAGAAGCTTTCTGGATATGTGTGAGCAATTTAAGGTGTATTATAGATTGCTTTCTTACAAGAATAGTGGTATTATGAGCATATAGGATTAAGATGAAAACTGACACTGATCTGACAAAATCTAATATGTATAAAATAATTTCAACCCCAAATCTTAACTGCCCGTCAAATTTTGGTGAATTTAAGGGTAGATAATTGTCTATCCAGATAACATTAGGAATACTTCCTTCAATGCGTAGTCAATTGCTGTGTAGTGCACCGTATTTTAATTTTCAGAATTTCAAGGAGTGATACAATTATGTTATTTAGAAGAAGTTTGAGTTTTGATGTGGTGGAATCAAAATTTATGGCCAATATTATATTGCCAATATTTTCAGTATGAAATTTTTATTAGAAAATTTTTTGATTAAAATGTTTCCATTTTGCATCGATAAATTATTTCATAAAGTAATCACAATTTTATAGTAATGTTTAATAAAACAATTTAAAATTCCAAAAAAAAAGATGCAATTTTTAATAGAATTTCTCTTTTGTTTTTCAATATCTACGCATTTTGCATAGAGGTTTCCTTGTATTTTTGGAGGAAGGCTTTTGTGTTTAGATTGTTGAATAAATTCAAGGTATGTATGATTATTTTCATGGCTGTAATAGGTAGTTACTTAACTTTCAAGGAACCTTAATGTAAATTCAAGAAATTGAAAGTTATACATTTGCAGAATTTGAATTTGTGAATTTTTGGTAACAGGAAAATATTACTGGTTTTTAGTTGGTTTGATGAAGATGAAAGAATTTCATTCATGTTGAGACTTCAATATCTCATTAAATATCATGGCAGATTAGTGATTGAAGCAATTTTCAGATCAACTCATGTCTCCTCATCCAAACAGATGCCATATTCTCAGTAAAATATGTGTAAACTTTTCATTTTGTTGTGTTGGAATTAGATTTAACACTTTTGCATTTTATCTTAATAAAGGCCCTATTCAGAAGAACTCAAGTTTACTTCATATGACACTGAAGTTCAAGAAAAGGAAGGAAAAAATATGTCTTGGGGAAATGGGAAGATTAAAGGTAAGTATTTTTAAAATCTGTTAATGGAAGTGTGTGTTAGCTGTAGTTCACAAGCTTATGCAGATCAGAGTTGTACAGTTCTGCAGTCACATTGCATGAATAATATATTACATTATAGTTCGACCTTCCGGTGAATGTTGCTAGCTGTTAAGTAGATTGCACCATTTATCCATTACGGATGTCTGAAGCACTGTGCAATTAAAATGTGAGAGTCTAAACATTTGTATATATTATATTTTATTTTTAATTTAAACAACAGTTTCTTTGATTGTTGTAAAAACAAATGTTTTTACAATATTTATCTTATGAATTGTCTACTCATGCGTGGGGAAATTTCAATTTGTCTTTTGTCAAATGCACCAAAGGGGTATCAAAATATCTTAAGATCACAATAATTTACATGGGTTGAAATTGGAACCTGATGGAATGGATAGGCTAACAGGGAAGACTGGCTACCTAAGAACATCGTACGTATGTCGAACATATTTCACTTGCCATCAGTTAGCAACCCATTACAATTGACATAGGTGGGAAGAAGAACTTTGTGTCTTATAAGTAATTTGAGATTGATGTACTTTGCCATCATAATTTTAACATTTTCATAGTTCATTGACCAATTTGTCTGGGGGTTATTTATCTTTTCTCTTGCAGTAGTTTAGTGAATAGTGTTTAGTGAAATCCATGAAAGAGGCTTGGATTTACTCAAATAGTTGCCAGAAAGATCATTAATAGAAGGCAGTTCATTATATTCATGTATAAATGTAAGGCAAAATTCACTAAAATCTGATACATACTTATTGTGCTTTTAAAGGTACATTTGAGAAAAAAATATTATGAAAACTTTATTCTTTTGTCATAATTTTAGTTTATTAATGAATGTTAATTTTTCTGTCCTTTTTTAGGTTGTTTGCCACCTTCTCTCTGAATTGAGAAGTTTTGATGCCTTGCTTGAGTTGCCAAAGTCTCCTCTGATGAATCACATTCTAAATCCTTTGGAGCAAGTTGTTAAGACAGTGGTCCCAGGACATTTTCGTTTGAAATCCACAGTAAGTTCATTCATTTTATGAGATATTGTTTCCCTTTTGCCAAAATGCTTATTTGTGATTTATATGCCATAAATGTGCTGAGTAACTGCTGTTAAGTATGTTATATTTGTAGATACAGTTGGAAAACTATTGTTTTTTTGCTTTCCTAAGGTCAGTGTTGCTTGATTTTATCTTGTGTCTAAGCTTGTGTCAGATCTTTATTTCAACCAAAGTTTTATGTGCAACTCTGCCATTGGTCTTATTTGCATAGCATACAACCTTAGTGTAGTACAACTCCACATTATCTCAGATTAAAGAGAATGTAAGTACTAAAAATCACTTTCCAAATCATGAAATTTCAAAATTTTTTGTACTGGTTGTTAAAGGCATGATTAAAAAATATCACAATGATAGTCGATACTTAAATGAATAAAATTCAATAACAGAAAGCCATGTCTTTTTTTTTTAACGTAACAATTAGCATTCTTTCTCCTCTTCTTGCAAAATGTCATAAATATTTTGTGTAAATAAAACAGTTTCTTGGTGGAAACTTGGTGGAAAATCTTCATATTGACGTTTTTTAAAAATTAAACCACTTTGCTTTTCCGCATAAAATTTTTATTCTCACGACATCGTGTTATACTATTGTGAAACCTGGGTCGTGAGAATAAAAATTTTATGTGGAAAAGCAAAGTGATTTAATTTTTAAGAAACATCCTGTTATGCTATAACGAAACCTGGATCGCGAGAATAAAAGTTTTGTGTGGGAAAGCAAAGTGGTTTAATTTTAAAAAAACGTCAATATTTTGTGTATTTTTGAAACTTAGACTTTAAATGACCTAGCCTCACTCAAAAGACAACCTAACCCTATGCTACTATAAACCTGTCTTCATTACACATGTATTCTACCTTGGATCATTCCATTCAGCATTACATCCATAAAATGTTCTGAATTCTTCTCTCCTGCTTCCTTTGGATTTCTCCCTATAATCATAATTCCTCCCCCACCAAAGTGCAGGATTTCTTCATTTGTTTTCTTTTCTGCCCATTTTACTCTCTCTATCCTCTTCTGCACCCATGTCTCAGGAACCTCCAATCTATACCAATCATCTTGCTGCAATGACTTAGTTTCTGTGCCATAAAAAACTCTGCTCCATATAAAGTTTTCATTATTCTTAGCATTCTCATTCAGCACCCTAGTCATCAACTCCCTCATTTTTGTGAGAGCTTCTTTACCTATCATGGCTCTTCTTCTGATGTGCCTACTACTTTGACCATCTATCTCCAAAACCCTTCCAAAATAGATAAACTGTTCTACCTTCTCTAGTTCTTAACCCTCATTTTTTACCTTTGCCTTAGCCTTCCTCCTTGAAAACCTTGCCTTAGTTTAGATTGACATCCCATGCCTGTATCAATATTTTACTAATTTACTTATCAATGATTGTAACCCGTGGCTGACTATCCAAAGTTTGATCATTCTTGAACCTTACCAATTTTATGAATAAGTTACTAACTTTTAATGCTATATCCAGCCCTTTCCATGACTCTTATCGCTTCTTCTATATGTATGTTGAAAAAGATGGCTGTTAATGGACACCCCTGGTTACCCCATGTTAACACTGCGCTCCACTGGGGTCAGATGCTTCTGTAGCCCCTCCCTGAGGTATAAATGCTGCACTCTGCCTGCCATCTGGCTCTTACCCTTTAACCTGCTTGGCTTGGGTGACCCTTCTAGTTGAGCTCTAGGGGTCATCAGAATAGAAAAGCCATTCTGCCTGGTCAAGGTTCTTCAGGGTGTGGCCAGACAAAATTCAATTTGAAATTCCCACCATTTTATACCACATGTAGGGGTTGCCATTGGCACCCATATTATATCCATGTACATACTGAACAGTCATAACATCAAAAAGGTCACAATGCTGAGAACAAGTATAACCGAAGAGCCGCGATTATTGAAAGTGTATGTGAAGGTCACTTGGCGACAGGTATTATTTGGTTCTTTGGGTACCTGGGATTGATGGTATATGATGTTGTTGCAAAGTATAATGAGTCAGAAAAGTTTTGTGAACTGTTTTGCAACACCAGTGAGGAAAACTCACCAGAACATGTTTTCAGGATGTCCGATGTGATCCAACGGACTCAGAAGCTCATGTTTGAGGATCCAAGGCAATCGATCTGAAAATTGTCGTGGGTTGTCGGTGTGAGTGAAAAGTCTGCATTGAATCGTCGAGGAGGACCTCTGCTACAAGTCTTATAACATTAAAATAAGACATGCTTTCTGAAGCTGCCAGGGCCAAGTGATTTGACCATTGCAACCTGCTATTGTGTTTCTTAAAAAACAATGCTGCTGGACAAATCAATTTTTTTCTTACGAAAAATTTTTTACTGTGGATGCTAAAACCAATAGTAGGAATTCCTGCTGGTTTGCCCATGACCCTGTAGATGTCCCCATTGTTTCCAGAACGAAATTTCCAGCTAATGTACACTTGCTAGGGGTTGTGTCCAGTGAGGGTGATGTCATGCCATCGCATTTCTTTAAAAAAGAGTAAAATATCAGCCAAGAAGTTTGACAAATGTAGTGATGCTGTGAATGGAAACTGTGTCATCTGGAAGGCCAGGCGTTTTCCTGCAGGATTGTGTACCGGCCCATTTGAGTCGTTTAATGCAAAATAGGGTGTCAGACAATGTCGATAGCTTTTGGTTCAAAGAATTCTGGCCTCCCAAAAGCCCAGATTTAAATCTGTTGGACTACCATGTGTGGAGGGTGGCCAAAAGGGTCACCAAGCAAGTCAGACATCCAAATGCTGCATCATTGAGAGGCATTATTGAAACGACATTTGCCAATATGGACTGGCACATTAAAATGGGCTTGCAAACACTTCAGACTGAGAATGGAGGCCGTCATTCAAGCAAGTGGGGGATACATTGAATAAATTTGTTGTTTATGATCATATAAACAATTTAGTACAAAAAATTTGTAAACATTTTCATTTTTGTAGTAGAAAAATGTTAGAAAAGATTGTTTAATTTGTCTGGATTTGTGTGCTGCACCCCTTTATGAATTGACCGAATCTGAATAGAAACTTATGTTTTCAATTTTTAAAATTCTTAATCTTCTAAAAATTTATAACTTGTCAAAAGTGTGACTTTGAATTAGGTCTCTTAGGTGCTAGCATTGATGCTGGTTTTATTTTCCAGGAATGCCTTAACCCGTCTCAGAAAAGAGCCGTTGCCATGGCGAAGATGGTTAGTTTAGCACCTGAACCAAGGTTATGCATGATACAGGGACCTCCAGGTGGGTGCATTTTTTCTTTAATTTGTTGTTAAGGGGAATACTTGCAGGATAAATTTAGAATTTCAGTAATAGTTGAAGCTGATAATTTGTGAAAATCCATTGTAATGCACAAGGAAGAGTCAAATAACTTTGCATTTCCACAGAATAGAATTTGGGGGGAAAAGTGGAAAGTGATAGAGATGTGTCTTGTGGCTTTACTTAATTTTTAACAATTTCATTTTATAATGAGTTAAAATAATACATACAATAACAATTTATAAGCTATGTACTGATGTCTTTTTCTGTAAATGAATTTTCTATTCCTTTTGACAATTCTGCATTATACATTTGATATAATTGTAAATCATATTCTGTCATCAGTGCTTAAAATTTTATCCTAAATGGTTCAACCATGTCACTATCCATACTCTTTGCTTCACCAAATTATTTTATAACAAAAATTATGTCTCCTCCTTAAGTACCATAACCAGCTGAAACTTCCAGTGAAGTTGCCTATATGTAAGTGTTGGCAAGTTTTTATGCTTCATCTTGAATTTCAGTGCCACAAATTCCTAAACCATTCGATCACTGTTGAATGTACTAAGGAAGGACATTTTTACCCAGGAGCATGTGTTTTCTGAGGCTTACGGTAGATATTCTGGGTGTTAACATCAACCTTGAGAGTGAATATCTTGAGTGTGACCTTCTTTTTGAGATCAGACACAGTCTGTTAATCATCAGTCACAGTCAGGCTAAATAAAACTAGTGACAGCGCCTTCATATTGACGACAATGTTCAAAGTTGTGTTTTCTTTTAGAACCACACTTTTTTGATGCCATTTTTGTCACCCCATTTAATTGCCAGATAAACTCAAAGTAGTTATGAATGTTCTTCAGAAGTTACAAAAGTGCATGGAAAGGACTGGTATCTGTCTATCATAAATAAATATGTTACCACTATGCAACATGTGTCATATTGTTTAACAAATGTGGTTCGTTCAACAAGTCCAATAGAAAAATAGAAAAAACAATTATTTAGCTTACTGTTATGTTTTAATTTTCAACACAATCTCCTTTTAGCTCAATACACTTTTCCTAGCATTTCTCCAACTTTTTTAAGCCATCCCACGTGTTAGTATTTGCAAGGTCCTCAAATTTAGGCATCTGTATTGGCAATAACCTTGTTAGATGTGAATTGCATTCCAACGAGCAATTTGTAAAATGAAGCAAACAATCCCTGCCTCTAGAGGCCGAATTAGTGAGTTTTTACTATATGTAATGAAAGGAGAGTCAGTATGCCTGAATATTCAAGTACATACCTCTCTGGTGTTTGAAATAATGCCATTAGCTTAACTGTTTGCTTGGAAGGCTGAAGATTTCTAAGAGTTTGTGACATGATATGCTGCCCCAAAAGATTCTATATAATTGATGTCAAATTAAGGATTAATATAGCATTTTCATTGTTTCCAGGTGTTTATGTTATGGATTTTTCTTCATTAAAATTATATTTGACAAAAGCATTGCTTTTAGGCACATTAAAAATAATTTTGAGATGATAATCGTGGAAGTTATGTACTGGTATATTAAACTGAGTAGTTTACAATTTGTTTCTTTTCCCAGTGCATTTTTTTAAACTACATGGCTGATGACTGACACTAGTTGGTGTCTTATGTCATATTATTATTGATTAATATAGTGTTGAAAATGTGGAATAAATATGAAAACTGAAAATTAATCTAAAGCTGTAATTTCTGCAGTGAGCAAACATAAATATGGGGAACTTAATGAGAAGTTGAACAATCATAAATGCAAATCTGAGCTCAGTAAAAAGAACACTCTCCAAGCAAATTCTAGCAATTTTACTTTTCACATAAAATAGCTAATTTGTCAAATTTAAAAAGGTAGTCACCCGATTAGGATAATAGCAGTCGCAGAAATCTTAGGAAATGTGTAATGTGAAGAAGGTTTCAAAGAAAAAGTGAAATATCTCCTCCTTATTCTTAGAAATTGTCAATAAATACTGTGTCTGTGGCAATGAAGGATAATTGTGTGGTGAACTGATGGTGAATTTTATTTCATCTAAAGTTTGTATATATACTTATATTTGAATATTTGGATTGTGAGAATTTTTTATTTATATTTACTACATCCACTTGCACAAACTTTGCTGGTGTTTTTATTCTTATTTTTATTTTGATCCCTTGAAATAGTTAATGTTTGTGTGTTCATATGTGCTTGTAAATTATCCTCACACTGCAATTATGCTTAAACTTTAATCTTAATAATTTTTTGTATGGTCTCTGTAAAATTACATATTTGAAGTTTTCTTGGTAGTTATTAATTGTGACATTTTGAGTGATAACTCAATTAGTTTAATGCCGTGGTACATAAACCATGGCTTGTGGGCCACATGCAGCCATTGTCATTGCATTTCCCTGCAGCTGCTGATATCATATTTGGAAAAAATAAAAGATAGTTGAACACAAATTATAATTACTAAAATAAAACAGTTTCTGGCGTAACTTGGTGGAAAATCTTCATACTGATGATGCTATGCTATAACAAAACCTGGGTTGTAAAAATTAAAAAGTTTATGTGGAAAAGTAAAGTGGTTTGATTATTAAAAGTCATTATAATTACCTTTTTTTGCATAAAATACTTGAATTTTGAAAAAATAACACAACTATTGAAAAAATAATTTTGTTGAAAAATGTTTGGCTTTTTAGATACTCTTAATACTTTTGATAATTCTGATGTATCAAGTAATTTCTGTCGTAACTGTCATTTTCATGCAATTATGTAGCTCAAACACTCAGAAAATATCTGTTTTTAGACAAAGATTGGGCAAAATTTGTTGAAATGCATGCTCTTTTAAGGGTTCAAGGTAAAAAGTGTTTGAAATTGAAGTTTTTCTCAGAGCCATTTGAAGTATCTATTCTATCAAGTCAACTAATACATGTTCTCCATATTTTAGGAACTGGGAAGACAAAAGTGATAATAACACTCTTGATGGAAATGTTTGGGTGTGCGGGGAAGTCATTGAATGAGCAGAGAAGGAACCACAAAACACCAAAAATCTTGCTTTGTGCACCCTCAAATGCAGCAATTGACCATGTTGTAATGAAGCTTTTAGCCCTCCGCACTGCTTTGCCTAGTAAGTTTAATTGCATATTGAATCAAGGATGGAAGTGCCTAGTTTTTTAACAAATCTTTTTTTGATGACCGATAAAATTAATTACATTATAATTTCAATAAAATCTATGTAATACGATGGAAAATAATTTTAAAATTTTAGAGCATATCTAAATTGTTAATACATATATGTATAAATATACTCCCTAATAAAATTAAAAGTTTCCTCTTTATGTCTCAATATGAATTTCGGACAATGCTGCATGAATGGAATCAGGCCTGATTTTACATTGTTAAAACTAAATGGCTCCTTTCAGAAATGTAATTAAGTTATAATTTTAATGCCGTTTTAATATTTATTTACTTAAAATTTCTATTTGCAGAGGAAAATCGATTTAGATTGGTTCGAGTTGGCAGGTTAGAGTCTATGAATCCTGCAGTCCGTGACATATCATTGCAGGAACTAACATCTAAGGAAGTGAAAAACAATGCAAACTGTAATGATTTAGAGACCTTGGAACTTCATGTAAGTTATGCTTATTGCTATATTATGAAATATTTTCAGTGTCCTTGCTGAAGCAACTTGTTTATTCATTGGCTTGGGAAATATTGTCCTAGTGGAGCAAAACTTGATGAGTGCTGATTTTAAGAACATTATCAAATTCCTGTGTGTTTTAATAGGATACAAATTTCTGTGGTTGGTGAATGAAATTGATAAGCTTAAAAAAATCATTTCAAAGAGGGGCAAAATTGTGAATAACACTTTATATAGAAATTTCTTCCTTGGGAAAAATTTTCTTAAGTTGAAAGTGAATCCTGAGATTTGAGGATCAGGATATTTCAAGAAACTACGGGAGATGCCGCGATAGTAACTTTTAATGGAGTCATCTGCCAATATGCATTTCAATGCAACAAATTTAGAGTGTAAAAATCATTCGCCTTGACTGGGATCCCGGTCAAGGTGAATGATTTGTGCACTCTGAAATTGTTGCATTGAGACCAGGATATTTGTTCTCAGGAGTATTTATTTTCAGGGTTGGGATTTTTTTGTGGTCCCCTAGATGCCTCTGGTGGTGCGTATGCCCCTTGGGATTCTGATAAGTCAATGGTTTTTAATCAAATTCCCCATGGGCCACCTCACTAAAGTTGACCTGGCACCCCTGTCACAGGTGGTGGTGGTACCCCAAGGCCTTTCGGTTAGCAGGCAAGTATGTTGCTCACCTGACTAACCAGGCCTGATTGAGTCATGAGATTAAATTCAATCACCGGAAATCCTGGCATTTTCCTTGATCCTGGGATTATTGGTTCAGGCCCTCCTTACTCTCATAATATGGAAATTATTTTATTGTTATTGATTTTTCTATTGTTATTTATGGGAAGCTTGAGGTAGTGCTGAATAAAAGTGCCCTATATTTATATTTATTTTTGGTATTTCCAGTTTGTTAAATTTTAAATTGCTTGGTATCTTCAGTCTCTTCATGGTAATTCTTTTGGTCAACTGTCTTCATGTGTAATACTTGTCATGCTGATGTGTATTTTTATTTAGTGAATAATTTGAATCTGACCTGTTGCCGTCAAATGCAAATATTGATTGAATCAAAAGATGGCAAATGGAGCATGTAGTATTTCACAGCTGTCGTGCCTGTCTCTCATTTTGTTTTTTTTATTGGTTAAATTTGGTAATATTTAATAACCCTTATTTTATATTGCAGATAAGTACACTTCAGGCAAAAATCAATTCGATTCTGCTTGCGATGGAAACCGTCAGGTTCCGTAATGATCTCAATGGGATAAAAAACCTTGAACTGAAGTTGGCAGAATATCAGCAGAAGCTGGATGAAGCTTATCAAGCCAAGGTGAGCATTCAAAATTGATGTGTTTAACTACTTCCCTGTCTCACCCAATATAACTCAGTCCACAGATGATCTCTTCACTGACAAACCTGAGCATTTTTGTCTGATGCTAGAATTTGATCATTCTGCCATTGAAAGTACTGCTAAGAAATCTCAATTATGAGTGTGGAACTCAATAAAAACCGTAGATTTTAATTTTGTGTAATATTATTACGCTTTCCTCCTTTTTACTTATCCATAAGAAAATAACTTTTTTATAGTGAGGAAAATTATGTCTATCCCTTTTTCATTCATGTTTATTCTTATCCTTTATTTTTTAATCACCCGGCTACAATTTAATTCAAGAAATCTTTTCCGAAGTTTTTTTAAACTAACCTTAATTTCACAATAACCTTAATGTTCCAATGATTTTTCATGATTATTTGAGTAAAAATATTTTCGTTGTAAAAAATACTATTCTGTATCCATTTTTGTACCTATTACTAAGTGTACCACAGTTTTTAAATTGAATTTTTAATTAAAATGTTTTGTCTCTTGTCATAACATTTCTCGGACAAAATTTTATAATTTTGGTAGAAATTTAGGAAATAGTACAATTTTTTTCTGTGGTACAAAACTGATAAAGGAATGAAAAGCATTGGAAATGTTTGTTTGCTTTCAAAATATTGCATGTTAGTGCTTAACCTTTGAGTTGTTTGGGTTTTCTGTGAAACATTGTTACCTCTATCCAAGGGGAACATTAAGACGAGGAGTAGGTCATGCAGGGCACCAATGGTATTGACATGGAAATCTAACTAAATTAATTTATTTTAACATCAGTGGTACGTCACAAACTAAGAATTATCCTAAAAGTCTTTCTGATGGCAGTTAACCATTATTTGAAAGCCACTTGTGGCTGTGGGTGTAGATGTGCAAAGTCTTCCTCTTTTACTCCCCATTGACGGGTTGGGAAAGATGAATTTTTCTGATGATCAAGGGAAGAAGCTCTTCTTTGCCTTTTTCTGGTCCTTTGAAAAAATGTCTTGCGTAAGTGCAAAATCCCTTCCACAATGCTCTTGTGTCCTTGGATATTCTGTGAAAAGGATGGCCAGCACAGTCTTCTGTTGACTTTTAGTGCACAAGTGTAGATTTACCAATTTAATGGTTGTTGCAAAAGGGAATTAGGTAGCAATTTCTTAATTTCTACGGAGTGATGTTGCAAATATCCAGCAATGGAATTGGGAGTGAAATGAGACACTTCCAGTAATGGCACAGATAGTGGCTATAGAACTGGTTTGGAATTGAGTCTTTCCAAAGACACCAGCTGTAATTCTGGAGATAAAAGTTGCACCTTTACGAGAAGTAGATTTGTGAATATGACCATCTTTCTGCACAATATTGGTTTTCTTCTAAAGGTGCATCTTTGATGAATTGTACCATTGAATACTAATTAACTTCAATTCATGGTTATATGTTTAAACAAATGAAGATTGACAAGTATGCGTTGCAGATACCGAAACTTTATAACATAAGAAAATTTTTGTTGAATGTGTTATGAATTTTTGTTGAATATGCTCTGTCAAATGACTGGGATATCAATCCTGGACAGATATGCAGTCTAAACATTCATGTGGAAATCTCATTTGACTCACATTTTATAGCCATTTTCTTGGCTAATGTGTGTAAGATCAAGTCTCTCAGATTCCTTTAGAAAGTAAACCCCCACTATTCTGGACTGCTTTGATTTGGTCAACCGTCTTATTCCAGACAGTGTCCAGCCATTTGGTGCTGGTGGTTTCTTGTATGGTCACAAGGTGGCTGCACTTAAGGACTTTGCTGGAAGAAATGTTTTGCTTGAAAGTTTCTCTGGGCATGGAAGAAAACCATATTTAGATAATTTATGTTTTTTTCAATTGTATTGTAAATTATGAATTACCAGTGTTACATGAAGCAAATAATTTACTTGTTCCACAAAATGCTGATCATTGACATTTATTTACGATAGATGATCAGTGTTCCAAGTGCTTTTGCAACTACCGAAGCTCATTCATAATTTTTTTGAGTTCTTCTAGCTGTAAAATGAAACAACAAAAACTATGTCAGAATAGTGGGGCACTAAAAGAAAATACATTACTTTGAACATTGTACATAAGATTAAGGCACTTGAGGATTTAGATGCTGCAGTCTCTGTTAATAGTTTGATTCATGAGTGTGGTATAGATAGAAAGACTGTCTGATCTAAAAAATTAGAAGTATAAAACAAGGTATTATCTCTCAAGTCTCAATGTTATTACCTTGAATATTTGCCAGGAGCCTCAGACAAATCTGGAGGTCACTATACCAGTGATGGAATATAGAAAGTCCATGTGTATCAATGTATATTACAATAAATGGATCTTTTAAAGGGTGATTTCAAAATAATTATAAATTTTTAAAATTGTTGTTGTGAATTTTCCTTTGAATTTTTTCTTTAATCATTTAATTTCATATAAACAGTCTTTGTAATTTTCAACACAGGGTTGAATAAAATTCATTGATGGATGGTTACATTGGTACCTAGTTTTAAAATTTCAACAAAGTAGTCATCTAATACTAGAAATTCATCAAGGAACAAAGTTAATATGATTTCAGTGTTATTACATTTATTATTTAAATTCATTTTATCATGAAATTGTTAATAATTAACTTCTACCCTAATGATCATGATAATGAAAACTTATGCTCTTATATTTGTGCATAGAATCCTACTACCTTCAATATAATCTAGCAGAATTCATTTGTCAATGAACCGTATGATGTTTGTCGCGTAGAAAACCATCAGCTGTAATATCCTTAAATATTTCAGCAAGATGAGAAAGTTATACCCTTAAGCATGTTTCTTCTGCAGATGGTATAATTTAAGTGTGCCTAGAACAGAGCTGACTGAGAATTGCATCAACACAACTAATAATTTATGAAAGAAACCTAGTGCAATTTCCTGAAGTTAAACTCACATTCATTAAATAAACCCTGATCATGGGACTAAACATGTGTAACTAGATCAAATAAATGGGATAATATATTTGCTAATGTAGTTAATAACTCATCATCGTTGATTGAAGTATTTACGAATAACTGAGCTAATTTCTGCGAACATTTTGCAGTGTATTTCAATGGAATTTTATCAACTTTACATAAAATGTTTATAAATTTGAGGCTTCATTATAAGTCCGGTGATTAAGCACAATAACAGCAAGAAAAAACACTTTGTGAGGTTACTTTTATCAAGTCCGCATTCAAACCTGAGTCCACATAATCCGAGCAACCTCTGGATCCATATATTTTGTATTAGCTAGGGTTTATTCTAATTATATTTTGTATTTTATGCATTGAAATTATTCTGTGATAATACCAAGAATTTGGGCACTGCACCAAGAAAAATATTTATGAATCATTTTCTCTTGTAATATTGTTTGTATTTTTAGTATGCGACTTGTCTATTAATTATATGTATGTTCTTGATCTGTGGATTATTCCAGGCCAATAATAGCAGCAACAATTGGTCTAACAAGGACATGAGAAACTTAGAATTGATGGCCGAGCGAATGGTACTTCAGTGCGCAGATATTGTAGCCACAACATTGGCATCAAGTACAAATGCATCCATGATGGAGGCATTTCCGAAAAGGTTTGTTTTCTGATCCCATTAGTACTTATAAATTTCATTATAGAGCCTCGTTAATCTGGTGCAAGTAATAGTCCTCAATGTAGTATGAGTTGGTTAATTTTGGTATATGAAACTTATTTTAAATATACAAAACAGCTTTTAGTTATGTGATCTGGTGGGAAAATATATTAATTTGATAAGCCATGTTAACTCTGACTCATAATAAACTAAGTTCTAGCACATGCATGCATACCATTTTTTTTCTCCTTTCCAATTTTTCAAAGTAAAACAAGCCTGAATTAAAATAATTAGGGTTGAACCCAATGTTCAATTCTTTGTTTTTAGTAATATTTAGTATGATCAGCTTAGCTGACCAAGCCATTAAAGATTAATGCTTCCACTCTGATATGGATAAATGTGACTTGAATGCAAACAAATGTGTAAGTAGTATTTATTGATGCCATTATCTTATTTTTCAATTAGTTTAGTGGACTGATTCCATGATTGCATCATTGTAATTAATGTAAAATCCTGGAATAGATACTATTTTATGGCTTAGTTAATTAATTTGCCATATATTTTTTGAGTTTCATCCTTTTTACACGCATTTATTTTTAATTTTTTGTAGAGAGAATCAAAGGCAGCATTTCTCTTGCTGCATCATTGATGAAGCTTGTCAGAGTTTGGAGGTTGACAGTTTAATTCCCCTTAAGCTGGGCATATCAAAACTTGTTCTCGTTGGGGACCAACAGCAACTTTATCCTACTGTCATGTCTTTGGTGAGTACCTGTCCATGTATAAGGGACTTTAATTCTAATTTTAAGCCAAAACATCTGATTTGAAGGCTGGTCATTAACATTTTATTTTAGAAGTCACTAAGTTAGGGATTCACCTTTAGCATCTAGGAGGACCCATGGCCCTCTTTGTATCACCAGAATTCTCAGTTGTCCAGGTGTTGCATGATCTAATTGATGTGTTTATCCAAAGATACACAATACCAGAATAGAGCTTCAAATTTACATTTTTTTTAGAGAACCAGAGTAATAAATGAAAATTCAAAAAGAGTTATGAGAAATTGAAAAAGGTATTTTAAAAGCTACAGCATAGAAAAGTGAACACTTATGGTAAATGTAAATAAAATTTTTTGACACTAAAACACCAGTGAAATATACATAATCCAGTAAAGATAAAAGATTCATGATAAATTTAGATCAACATTCAAGCACTATTAATTCATTAATCACCTTATTGTGCCATTTCTGTAGTTAGTTTCCAAGTCCAAGGACTCCCTAGGGAAAGGGGAAATAAAAAAAATTCAAATGTACTCTTCACTAATCTGACTATTGTTTTCTCATGAGTAACTACATTTAACTCGATTGTCCATGTGCAGGTAATACTTTTGTGGTTTATCAATATTATTATTCTCTTCCCAGCACCTCAGAATTTAAATGAAATTACAACCGTAAAGATATTTAAATGCTTTGAAATTTTGATATGCTTTAAAGAAAGTACAACTTTAATTTAAAAACTTGGGATTTCTTAAAGGTTTTCAATTTTACAAAGTCAAGAGTTGTCAGTAGTATTTAATGTTTTAATTTAAACATTTTCGCACTATCCATACTTTCCTATTATTGTTTCTGTTGTGTTCATTAGCCCTGAGAATCCCACATTCTCCAATGAGGTGGGCAAAATCATAGTTTTACTATGCAGCAAATTAGTAATTAATTACAATACAACAATTTCAGAGTGAATAAAATCCGACTACCTTCAATATAATCTAGCAGAATTCATTTGCCATTACAGGAATTTGAACCCGGATCCCTCAATGTCTGGCCAAGTGCCTTAGCCAGTTAAGCTACCAAGGCATCCTCTTACCCTCAGAAATGTTTTTTTTTTCAAAGTAAATGTTCTTTACACTCTGAAATTGTTGCATTGTAATGCACATTTAGTGTTTGACTCCGTTAAAAGCTACTGTCACATCATCGCTCACAGTTTCTTGGAATAAGTCATAAATTATTTACACAGCTTTATTTCAATCAATATATTATATGATGAATATGAGTCCAGATCAGAAATATTTTGTCAATATTTGTCCTTTGCCAATAATTTGTTTTTTCCTATTTACATGATTGATATAGCTTTCTGAGGGAAATACATTCTGCTATTCACTTGATGATAGTTATGTGTTCTTGTGAAACTATAGTTCCACCTGTATAAAAATGGCGGGAATTTGGAAAAAATGTATTGCTGAAAAATAAAAATCACCATGAATGAATAAAAATTCTCTGTAAATATGTGTTTACGTCATGGCCATATTTTCTGCATGTTTTGATTACCTTTGCCTCATCATGCATCCATTGACATGGATAATCAATTGTTTAACATTCTCCATGTTTCCAAGAGTGATGAAAGTACAAACGATATGATGTGTAATAGCATCGTATTCTCTCTTCTTTGCGAGTACATGAGTAATTTAATTTTATTTAAGTGATATAGGCTTCATACTTTTTGCATAGACTCAGCCAATTGGAATGTAAACTGATTTGTGAATAATTTTCATAAAAAAAGGGCAGGTTGAGGAGTGAATGATCCACTCCTGATTATTTCGTGCTCTTGTGTGTTTTAATGAGAAATTTATTCCTTTTAAAGGTTGCCAAACAGAATGGTTTGCAGACATCTCTCTTTGAACGACTATGGTCGGTACTTAGCATGAGAGGGGCGCCAGATGAAAGCTCTCCATTAGTAGTCCTGAATGTACAGTATAGAATGCACCCAGAGATTTGCCATTGGCCCAATATCCATGTTTATCAGGGTATTTTGAAAACTCCTGATGACTTGGTGATGGAACGCCAATCTCCATTTTTACCATATGTGATACTCAGTCTGGAATATGATCAAAACGATCCCAAGTAAGTCAAACATTAAAAGCAAAGAGTGAAAGAAGAATTAAAATAAACTAGCATCATAAATGCTGTGACTAGGCAAACTGGCCCGGTATGGGGCTAGCATTTGTCTCTTGCATGGAGTTAATATTTCAGTGCTGTCATCAAACACACTGGATGGCAGCAAATGGTCAAATGGTGTTTTGATGACTGTAGTTAACACAGAAGTGGATCAATGGCTGTTAGCATAATTTTGGTTGAAAATACCTCATTCCCTCTTATAGGCGAGAAGGCAGCTAACCAAATTCAACCTTAATTACTCAATTACTGGAATATAACTTGAGCCAACTGACAAACAGTTCCAAGGATACCTTAAATATTTTGATAACTAACATTTATAATGTTTGAATAATTTTAATAATGTTTTTGAAAGTATAAGTGGTTTTTGCAATAAAATTTATGCCAAACTTTAATTTACATAAAATTGTGCCATTTGGCTTGTGTGATTTTCTAAATCTTGGGTTCTATTGCAAAAGTACTTTTTGTGGTATAAAATTATTATAAATATTCTACCAG
Organism: Hetaerina titia; assembly: GCA_037158775.1. Taxonomy (NCBI): domain Eukaryota; kingdom Metazoa; phylum Arthropoda; class Insecta; order Odonata; family Calopterygidae; genus Hetaerina; species Hetaerina titia. Next base: position 54,371,561 of record CM073776.1, on the reverse strand, counting down.
TTAAGGTGAGAAGGTAGGTTTTGAATGGAAAAAGTCGATCAGTTAGGATGTACAACAGTACGTCAGCACTTTTCCTTGCCTGTCATAACAAAACCCTACCTGGATTTCAGCACTATAATAAACCCTTTTTCAGTTCTCCATACTGCTTTCAACCTTTCATAATGTCCAACATGCTTATTCATTGCAAACCCCTTCCTCACTTGCCTAGTGTTCTCCCCTTTATCAGCCTTCAACATGCCATGGCCAATCAAAATGCTCTATCAATCTTTCCTGCCTCCTTTTGAATTCCTTTCTATTCATTTCACCATTTCCACCCTTCTCCAAACTCATATTTGAAAAGTCTTTAAGGAATTGCATAAAGTTAAAAGGTCTGCTAAATTTGATAGTGTTTAGAATGATAAAAGTAAGTGAAACAAGGTTAATGCAGAAACTATAACGGGAGTAAAAAGTGGGTGAAAATTTGATAAGACCTTAAATGAATTTATGGAACACATGAGTTAATGTTTGGTCCTGAGGGAATTGATTATTAGGATTCTCCAAGAGAAGTATAGTGTACTTGGAAACCTGGATAGAAAAATTGAAATAGACTCCAGAACTGACAAATTTCTCTGTTCTTTCTTCTCATGCTCAATTTCCTATCACAGCACAGTACTTCTGGTATCTTTCAACACATGCATACTCCAAAATCACTCCAAAATTGCCTATTAATTACTTGTACTCTAGGTTTTAATTTTTGTGTTGTTTCTTGAAATGTAAGCAAGAATTTTGTGTTATGAAGTCAACTTGTGTAATGCTCTTTCATAGTTTTTGAACATTTTTCGGGAATTGTTCAAGTGGAATTTCAATGATGTTTACGTATCTTATCATTCTTGACAATGGATTAAAGTATATTTTTTCTTTTCAGTCAATTACTTAATGGAAATGAAGCCGAGTTGGTGTCTAAGCTTTACTTTGCAATGCACGAAAAAACTGAGAAAAGGAGGTACTCTATTGGAATAATTACACCATATCAGAAGCAAAAGGATGCAATTGAAGGTGCAATAATGAAAAGGTATTAATTGATACATGTTCATATCAGTAATGGATTAAATGTTTTGAGGTTTTGTCAAAATTAAATTATTTTCCTCCTTAATAGCACATAGATAAAATGGAAAAGTTTCTAATTTTGGGAAATTTATCACACCAGAATTTGTGGTTTAAATAATGTTTACATCTTTTTCATAGATGCACTACTCTGCCCAATAAATACGTGAACTGAGGCCATCAAAAACTTTATTTTTCAAAATTTAGTCTACATCGATTTTTTCCCCTTCAAAGTACTATGCATTCGTTACTATGCACTTATTCCATCTTATTTTCCATTGTTTAAAGCACCCTAGGGAGTCTTCAGCAGAGAGGCTTTTTAGTTTTCTCGTCGTTTCTTGCTTTATTGTGTCCACATCTCCCCAGTAATGTCCCCTCATCACATTTTTGCATTTTGGGAATAGGAAAAAGTCGCAGAGATATCTGGTGAATAAGGAGGATGATCAAGGATGGTGATTGAATTTTTTGCCAGAAACTGGCAAGCAATCAATTCTGAATGTACAGGTGCAATGTCATGGTGAAGGATCCATCCATCATGTTCGGTTTAAAAAGTGTGCACTGTTGATTTTCCTAAATTCAGTTCATCAGCTATCATTTGGACATTTTTTTGACGATCGGTAAGGACATGGCACCACACACGTTCAATGTTGTCGTCAACACAGGTGGTTGAAGTTGTCCTGGCCTTGCATCATCCTTGGTCAATATAAATCATCATATAGTACATCATCCGTCCAATATTTCAGCACCCTGAGTGTTTTACGGTCATCAGGGGACGCCAATATATGGGCTTCTTGAACGTCTTATAATGTTAATCGCCTCAAATTAATTGAATTATGGCATCAACATCCTCTAAGTGACCCATCTCAGGGAGTAGTGCCATGTTGACATGAGTTCTGGATACTTCTGGCCAAGCAGAGCTGATTTCATGATCATTGGCTGCATCCGGGAAGCCATTGTGCATTGGCAGACATGCCAACTCTCCCGATTTAAGCGGGAGACTCCCGATTTTTCCTTCTTACGTTCTTGATGAACTGTTCAAATTGTGTACTTAGCTTAACATGTTAATAAAGTGTGACATTCATTAAAAATTGGCAAAGTGTCATAAAGGGATTAAGGTGCCATGCAAATATTGTGGTAATTAAAAGTGATTACTTCGTGATACACTTCTAAAAATCTCCCGATTTTTCATTTTTGAAAGTTGGCATGTCCTCCCGATTTTTCATTTTTGAAAGTTGGCATGTCTGCATTGGCAAAAAACTGCTCTTACTTAACAAAGCAACCAAAGCTTTAAGCGTTCAAGTGTGGGTCTTATGTTAATGATATCTGATCTGATAACTATCATCACATACAATGGCACAGTGAGAAATGTCACATTACCGATACTGGTGAGGATTTCATTGGTGATGAGGTTTTTGAATATGCTGTTGTATCATTGCTCTAAGAAACCACCCTGTATTTCTGTAGATATCTCTGCTTGTATTTGTTATCTTACCAGATTATTTGATATTAAATTATTTTTTTTAAGTTGCATGAACTGACTTCTTCACATATTTGCGATTTAAGATCAATGTTGATGTACATGGGCACAGAAGAAGAGGTTGTAATGACTTGAGAATAACTGGCCACAACTTGGTGTTAGCAAACAGCTGTGTTTGCTAAGGACCCTTATAGTGCTGGTGTAAATTCCTGAAATCATTACTTAGAAAATTAAGGGAAATAAAAAAGGTTTTGTCATTTAAGTCTAAATTTAATCAGTTCATGTTCGAAAATTGGAATATTTGCAATCAATTTATTCCATGCATATATTGAACATGTCATTTAGGAACCAATGAACACCTTAATCATTTATGCGTGTAAAAATTTTAATTTCAGAAAATCCATGATGAAAATCTCTAGTGAATCTCAATGTGAAGTAAACACAATCGACAGCTTCCAGGGTCAGGAGAGAGATGTTGTAATATTGTCCTGTGTGAGATCATACAGAATTGGTTTCCTCGGAGAAATGAAAAGGATAAATGTGGCTCTCACTCGTGCCCGTCGCTCACTTATTGTGTGCGGAAATTTCAATTCCTTGAAGGTTTGTATTTAAATTTATGCTTGCTTAAGGTAACTGAAATGTTTTTGAGTTTAGATATTAGTAGCACTGCTTAAATATAACAATTCATTCTACTGTATTGAAAAAAATGTTTCTAATTGAACCCACAATGATTTGTTGGAGAATTATTTTATTATGTTTACATTTATTTAGATAAAAACCATTAGGGGGTTATTTATTAACTGGATTCATTACACATTCATCAGAGTCTTCGTGTTTTTGGCATAATGGAAATTCAGCTGGCCAGCAATGGTTGCATTGAAATGGGTGATTGTCAGAATGGCAAAGAGAGGAAATCCATAGTCATGCTTTTATTTTTAATAGAATGTAGTTATTTTCCCTATATATTCAGGATCTAAAAACATGGGATCAGTTTTACATTTAGCAGAACTAGTCTGGGTGATCAGATGATGATTTTGAGTTAAATTTTGCGTAACATACATTTATGTTATGCACTCCAGTGTAGAAGGGTGGGATTAAATCAAAAATTAAATATATGAGTATCGGGAAGAAAGAAACTTCAATATGTACTGATATTACAGTATAGAAGTGAAGTTGATTGAAACTTTTTCATAAAATATTGGATGTGGAATTATCCTTTCATCCTCCCTGTATAGATGAAGGGAGATCGGAATGGTGCAGATGTTAATGTACTGGCTTCCCACCGCGAAGACCCGGGTTAAAATCCTGGAGACAAATATTTTTCAGTTATATCCCGATCCTTACTTGAGGTGCTTTGTGGAGAGCACCTTGAGTGGGTCCATCGGATGGGACGTTAAACTGCAGATCCCTTGGTACCTTCTGTTAAGAGTAGGATAATGCTGATGCCGGGTTTCTCTCCACCCTTCCTTTCCCATCCATCCCTAATGGCGCAAATGGCCTTAGGTGTCGGTGACCTCCCATAAAAATCAATGTATAGATGAATGACTCCTGCATCTTCAAGTCATGTATGTATTTTGAAAAGGGTCAGATGATTTTGTCGCATAAGTATATTTTGAATTATCTTCCTGTTGAGTATTTCCTCGCACATATCCTTCATGCCACATCCACACCTCACCTATGTGCACCCATGAGATTCGGCTAAATATATTTTTGTAAAAGCTTCAACCATTATAATTAAGGGTATGTTGTCATAAGTCCCATTTAGGTGTAAATGTACTCCCCATCCTAGTATAATTACTTATGATGCTGACCTAATAAAAATCTAAAACAAATGTATTAGTCCTTTGCAATAAAAAGTAAATGTTAAGATGGTTGGAGTAGAATAATCATTGAAACATTTTGACTGAGGTGGTGTGAATTTTGTTCTCTCTGCTGTGAGAAAAGATGTAAATTTATTTCTTGGATCAAAAATTGTAATTGAATTTGTGTAACTTCTGAAATTGGCCACTTCTTTACTATACTTATCTCGATTTGACGTTGCATTTTTATGTAACTTTTTATTTAAGTTTATCTATTGACTTTTGCTGCAAGGGTGATGCCATTATTAGTGATAGGAAATATATCAATCGGTGATCGATTGATTTTCTCTTGCTACTCTCATATATGAGTCTTGTTTTCTTGTAATATCTTCTGTTATGTTGATCTTGTTGATTGCTAATCTTTTTTCATTTGATTGTTGTACTTAATTATTATAGTCTAAGTTAAGTCATAAAAAATTATGTTTTCAATGAATGATGTATGTTTTTCTTTCTTTTCAGAATCATGAGTTATGGAATGCCTTTCTCTCTGATGGTGTGTCCAGGGGATTAGTTAGGTGTGTCTCTGGGAGTCATATACCCAATCAAAGAGAGCTGTTGAATTTGGTGTCAAGAGGATCAAATGAATGAAGCTTTGAAATCTATAGCTTTTTCATTTTTTGGTGCTAATTTTTTAATACATTCCTCCCTTGAAAAAAATTATGTGCCCTGTACGTAGCAAGTAGGTTATTGATCTGCTCAAATATACCGCGAGGAAATAGTGCTGTTTCATTTAGTGATGATATTTGTGTTGCCTCATTTTTTAAAGAGAAGTAAAAATGTGCATTTTCTTCTGTGAAGAATATTCAAATCTAAATCTGTAAGTAGTACTTTTGTATATATTTGTAACCAACTACATTACAGGAGTTTACAATTAGAGGATGGTTCCTATTTTCTTTAATGTTTCTACATCACCAACTACAGAGGCTTATCATGCATCACAAGGTTTTGACCGTGCAGTAGGATTATTTTTAGCTGCCAGTAATGTTTGGAAATATTTTTTAATGGTTCAAAATTTGTTGATTGTGATCCATGAATGTCAATTTGTAGTTTTCTTCTCATTTAAGTTTCTCTCAAGTTCATTTCAGTTTCAAGGAGTGATATCTTTAAGTGATAATTTGATAGATAATTTTCAACCGATCAAGGATTTGTGTGATTGTCAAATAAAGTTGGACAGAAGAAGGCTGTGTAATATTAATTGAGTGTATCTTGATCTTCTAGTGTTTCATAGTTATTTTTTAAATGTTGGTACTAATGAATTGCATAGGATACAATAGTTAAAGAAAATATTGAACAAGTATTCGGATTTTCTTATTGACTTCGTCCTAATGTATTTACTTTTCCTTTATGCCCATAGGACATGTATGAATAGCATTTATCCTAAGTAATGGCGAAGATATTTCCACTAAAAAAAAAATTAATTTTAAAATATCATTCATTCATATCATATATATCATTGTGGTATAACATAGTAATCTCAATTTTATGAGTTATTTACCATTTGAATATGTACTACCAAGCTGTCCCTGCTCATGACTTTGTATATATACGTGGCAGCCGAAAATGCCGTTTAATTCCTGTATTTATTGCCATAATCTTAAATTGGATAAAGTAGCTTAGGCAGTAATAGTTGTGAGCTAAAGTTATATTTGATTGTGATGATTTCCCTGCTGTATTAATCCGTGGATAGATAAAAGAAAGGATTAAACAATATAATATCTTCTCAACATTCAAAGATCCTGATTATATATAGTTTAAGCAGAATCAGACTCTGTCAATATTACTTTTAATCTTGCTGCCTTTAAGGAGCTCTATGAGATCTTTGATGCTTTTTATTATCCTGCACAATGATATTAATAATATTTTGTGCAATGTTATCTAATTATAATATTGAACAATATTGGCAATTATCTATACTTCCAGTGGTTTACTGTTCATTATGTGTGAGTTCCAGTTTTTTTGAGATGGATTTTTGCCAATTTTAGAATAAATATATTTTTATTTGATCTATCCTATCAAACTAGGAATATCTGAGCTGAGGTATAACTGAAAATATGAGGTTACTTTGTTTTATAAGTAGATCTTTAACTTTCTTCTTCTGGTGCTGCAAGGAAATGCCTTCACATGATACAGTTGTTTCTCTTCCTATTTGCTCATAAGATATCATTGGCCGCTATAAATTAACATTACATTGATGAAATGTAGTGTTATTATAATCGTTGTTTTCAAGTTTAACTTTGTGGAAATCCATTATCACTGAATTAAAAAATACCGTTGTATCTTTCCACTAAATTTTTTATTCGGTACAAGCAGTTTCGATGCATTGTCATCATCTTCAGGTATCTCATTTAAAGGTATCTTAGGTTGATGCCAATGCATCGAAATTAGTAGTACCAAATAAAATATTTAGTGAAAAGATACATCGGTATTTTGTACTTTAGTGTTATTCTTTGGTTGTATTTGAGCTTCATTAATACTTTGACATGAGTATGATTTTCATTCAATTATCAAAAAGAAAGGTTTTCCATAATAGGTCTCATCCATTTCTGAAATTTAGAAAATATTCTTTTTACACATATTTATAATTTGGGACATTAACGTGAGATGTAAATCTTAATTGGTTTTCCAGTGTTGTCTTTCTATGGCAGTGTCAGATATTGCATATTATAATTCCGTTTCACATTTTTTATCAACTTCTCTTTTTTTCTGCATCACTTTAAAAAAAAATGGTATGTTTCTTTCTTGAAATCAAGCGTACAATTCTTCATAACTTCTTTCATTCCCTCTTTAATTTGCATTTTTACATTTGTCACTTTGGATATTGACAACCATCAGGAATGAAAATTTTGTTTATTATTGGCTTCAAGTTACATTTCTGTTGCTGCATTTATCCCATCCCCTACAGCAATTTCAGAGTGTAAAAATCATTTGCCTTGACCGGGATTCGAACCCGGATCCCTCGATGTCCGGCCGAGTGCTTTAGCCAGTTAAGCTATCGAGGTGTCCCCTTAAACTCTGAAATTGTGGGGGCTTTAAAGGAGCAAGATGTTGTGACAAAATACTGTACATACAATGTCACAGGTATTGGTATTCATGCACGATGCGCCACAGTCCAGGAGGTTAAAGCCAACTTTAAACATTTAGGCTGTTTTTACCTAAGAGAAGTTCCAAGAAACTGTAAGAGATGCTGCAACAGTAACTTTTAGTGGAGTCATCTGCTAATATGCATTTCAACGCAACAATTTCAGAGTTGAAAAAGCATGACTTAAAAAAAAATAACTTTTACACTCTGAAATTGTTGCATTGAAATGCATATTAGTGGATGACTTCGTTAAAAGTTACTGTTGCGGCTTCTCCCGTGGTTTCTTGGAATTTATCCCATCCCCTTATGTCTTCCATCTAATGAAAAACTTAAAGTACAAAATTTACCCCATCTTGTTGTGCATCATGATTTGTATCTCAACTTCAATTTTCCTGTTTTATTTTTACTTAAGCTGTTTTATCATTAAACTATTTTCGTTTCTGTGTGTAGTTTTCTTATAGACTTAAATATTTTCTTAATTCTTTTGTCTGTATATTGCTTTTCTGTTTTTCTATCTTCCATTACCTCTTTGTTTTCCTCTGTGTATTCCATTAAGTCTTGTAAGGAGATGGCAATGAATTAAATGTTAAACTTGAAATAATCACTGCACCAACTACTATTTCTATGATTCTCCAAAATGAGAGGTAACCCCCCAGTCATCTTTCTCTCAAGGATTGACTTTTCTGTTTTTGGTGAATGGGAATCATTTACTGGCATTTCTGTTCCCTAAACTCAATTGAAATATGGGTGCATCAAGTAGGAGATAAGTAAGCCTCTACATCCAATGAGATACTTATCCTCCTATAGAAATGGATAAATATGAGAAAGTTGATTAAACATTAGTGTTACTACTAAATAATTCTCACGCAAGTCTGTTGGTACACATATGAGTTAATGTGAAAGCTTTCTCATTTTTTCTTTGCACATTCTTTCTAGATATTCGTCTCATGACTCCTTAGAGAATGGGTTCTCATGAGGTGCCATACTAAACTAACTGTTAATCCATTCCCAGTAACCCTTCTCCATTTAAATGCTTAGAAGTTTTCTATCAATAAAGTAATTATTAGATAGACCAGTAAAAAGCCAGAAAAATGATAGGGAAGTATTGGTAGAAACTTAAATTAATGTGTGGAATTAATTTGAGCAGTTCGTTTCTTTCAATGACTCAAGCAATGTGCCGGGAGAACTTCTTTTGTTGCGAAAATCTTTGAAGGGCTTGAACAACTTAAACTTAATTAATGAACTTGACTTAATCCGATGTTTTTTCATTACTTTGAAACATGAAGTAAATGACTGAACCTTAAACTTTGTCATTTGATAACCTAATTTTTGTCTAATGTTGGGGAAATGTTTGAATGTCTGTGGAATTAGAAACTACAGGTATTTATTTATTCAGGGTTTTTTTTTTAAATTCATGAAATAATTTTCTTAGTACTCATGCCCAAGTGAAAATAATACTCTTTGCTTGTCATTTGAATTGAAGTGTATTTTCAGTGAAGAGTTAGGTAAAAAGTCGTTAAATCCGGAAGAGGTTAATTTGAAATTGTCCTACATATTTTGTCTTGAGGAATACTTGTTTACTAAATTAAAGGGCTCCTGTGGGATTTGTTTATAAATTAAGACAAAAGCTTAGCATATTAAGTGCCATTGTACAACCATGTAGAGAAGTGTACTAACCTGACCCCATATTTTGAGTTATTTTGCTTTTCATGCAGTATTTTGCATATTGAATTATTTAGATGCTTGAAGGCTGAGAAAGTAGCGATATTTATTCCAGCAATGTTGTATTAGTTTTAGGGGAGGCGACTGACAGTTAATGTCATTTGTCATGTCATTGTCTATTTATTATAAGCAGCTTTGTTAAGAAAGCATCTTCAAAAAAAGTTAAAAATGTGGCAGTTGGAATTGAATTTACTTGGTTTTCTAAATGTGTTTTTTACCTTAATTTTAACATATTATTACCATTTGTGCCAATTTCTCACGAGGTAACTGCTATGAGTCACTGGAATTTTTTAGGTTTTCGCGGGAAGCCAATGTGTTAAGAGCAAAAAATTTCCTAATGTGAATGTCTCAAACCGTCGTCATAATCTGATCAATCATATACCTCCAACCAAGTTCAGTAATTTGATTATATACTTTGATGATAGTCAATGATTTTTATTCTCCAATTTTAATTAGCAACAAAAAGAAAATGTTTTGATATTTGTAGTGGTGATGTTACATTTTTGTTTTGTTTGTTATTTTGGAAGTGTAATTACTGTAGCCTATGTTTATTTTTCCAGCAAAAATACATGAATTGTAAATATTGTGTGCGTTGTAATTTGAGCAGGTTAATGAAATTGGAGGGATACGTGCACACAGTAACAATATGTCACTTCTTAATTATTGTTGGCCTAAAAACATCAGTTTATAGTCTGAAATTTTTGTTAAATTAATTACAGAATCACTTCCAACTTCTCTGCATAGTTCAATTCCCCCCACACTTGCATCATCTTTTACAGATGAATTAAAATCAAATTTTGATCATAAATTGAACAACTGAAGGAAGAGGCCTTAGTATAACTAGAATGGCTAAACAAGAAATAATAGCACTAAACTTATGTTCACAAGTTAAAAATATTCACTATTGCAAGCATTTTTGTAAGTGTGGAATGTGTGGCTTGTCTGCCGATGTAGAGGTTGCGGGTTCGATTCCTGCCTAGGTGGGCTTTTCTTCATCTTGGGCTTGGGTGTTTGTAATTGTTTTTTTGTTATATATCATTGTTAAAAAAAACTCCGATGCAATGACCGTAGTGCTGTTTTCGAATTAATGTGAAATGAATTAACAGAAGACAAATTGGGAAATATTTTTATTGAGTTTATTTAAACAGAAGCAGTATGTACTAACATACCACTATCCACTGAAATAGATACATTAACTTTTGATACTTAAACTAAATTATGGTGTACCATGATTAAGTCTTCAGTGTGTAGGCATGTTCTATTATGTATATAAAAGTACCATTAAATATACGTAAAATGTCATTGACTTTAAATAATATGTACTAAATGAAGCACATTACACATTGCACTGACTGTTACAAAATTTATTTTATGGTAATTTTTGGAGGGTGATTGTGTCCTGTCCAGAGGATTATTCAATTTTCGTTGATTTATCATTAATTTCCCCATGCTAGCCTAAGTTCCGTTATCCGTACAAAAATGATATATCCTGTTTACTCTTTCCACCTTTCTCGAATCAAATCTGGGGTAATTATTTTGCTGACGAGTACATTGTACTCTTTACTAATTTTACCATCACTATTACCATAAGTTATTATCCAAAATATTACCCATGTTCAAGTTTTTAAATCAAAAGTAGTGTGATATGTACTCAAACCCCCCCCCCCCCCAAACTCACCCTAACGATGGCTTTCAGTGTACTATGCACAAAAATTCTGGAGTTGTCATTTTCAACTGCTTTTCCCACTTTTGATGCCAAACAGTAAAAAACCTTTCAAATGTAATCTGACGCCAGATGGAGAGAAAAAACCATGGACTCTTTTGAGTTTGTTTTATTGAGCCAGAATTGAAGTAGTTTATATTCTTCTGTCTTCCTTAATGGTAACTTTCCATTGTTAACTAAGATACCTTTAAGTTGACCTCAAATGTTGAGCGTTTCTTTTGTATTAAGTTCTTCAACCTTGTTTCTACAAATTCAATAACTTTTCTATGGTGCTCAACCTGTAGCAGAACTATAAATGCTATTAAATTTTTCAGAGTGCACTGTTTTGTGATATGTAATAAACAAGGATAATTATATTCTGTCCAAAAAAGAATCAAACTTAAGGCTTGAACCTCCACGATTTATTATATGGTGATATCAACAGTTATTTGGTTGAACAGAGGAGCCATTTGGTCTGTATAATTAAGTAATCTACCGGTTTAGATAGGTTTTGGATGGACACAACTACCAAACAAATATTTTGTGACTCCTAACAAAAAACAATCCGGCAACCTACTGTACATCAGGTCCCTCTCCAGCTCTGTGTACATCCTTCATCCCGTCCAACATCCCTATCCTGTTCCTGCACTTTCCTCGTTTGCCTAACATTCTCCCCTCGTATTACAGTCGTCAACATCCCACAGCCGATCAATACGTCTTTCATCCATTTTTCCTGCCTCCATAGGATTTCTCCCAACAAACCCCTCTTCTCGCCCACCCTCCCTAGTACTTCCTCATTTGTTTTTCTTTCGGTCCATTTCACCTTCTCCATTCTTCTCCACACTCACATTTCAAAACCCTTCAATCTACTTCTACGGGGTACGTTCCGAAAGTAATGCAATTAATTTTTTTAGTAATTTATTGAATATATTTGCACAAACACTTATAGTTCTTCAAAGTACTGTCCTTGGGCCTCTTCACATTTTTTCCAGCGACTCTGAAATTACCAGTACGTGCCCTGGAAGGCGTCTTCGGGGACCTCTCGCAAGGTCTTCGTCACGGTTGATTGGAACTTTTCTATGGACGAAAAACGGGTTCCTTTCAGGGCTGCCTTATTCCCAGGGAACAAATAGAAGTCTGCTGGGATAACGTCAGGATTATAGGGGGGTTGGGGCAGCGTTGGCACTCGGTTTTTGGCTATGAACTCGTGGTGTGTTGTCGTGATGGACTTGCCAGGTAGCGGAGATGTTTTTTCTCGTCCTGATGACCCTTTTTCGGAGTCTTTCCACATCGTAGGCAGCGTTAGCTGTCTCTCGTATTCGAAAACCCAGGTTTCATCAGCAGTGATGTCGTTGTCCAAACAGCCAGGTTCATTTTCAATACGTTACAAAAGTTCACTTGAAATTTCCGCTCGTGTGGTATATTTTGGTCGTCTGAGAGCACCTTGGGCACGAGCTTAGCGCACACTTTCCTCATCGCTAAATCTTCAGTGTTAATCCGAAACACAACAGTAGACCACCAGTTCAGTTCATTGGTAACCATCTTGATACTCAATCGACGGTCAGACTCCAATTTGTTCCACCTGCGCGTTTTTGCCCTCCAATTTTTATATTTATCTTAGCCTTTTTCTTTCTGGAAAATCACATAAATTCCTTCCATCTCTCGTGGATCTTTTCTGTGTCAACTATTATCCTACCGCACTTATCTTTAACTGTGAGCGCAGATCTTCCCTTTTTACTTCCCGATAGTGATTTAAGCTTGCTGTATAGCGCACCAATTTCATCCATTCTTCTGCAAACTTCGCATATCTCCGCACTGCGTCTTCCATCTGGCTTCTTTTGCTTCACTTATTACCCATCTCAATTTATTATTTAACTCTTTGTACTTCCTTTTGCCTAACTCTGTGTTTACATTCTTCCATCTTCTTCTCTCATCCATCTTTGCAATCATCTCATCCGTTACCCATGGTTTCCTTATCCTTTTCCCGTTAAGGGTTCCTATAGTGTCTTTAGCGGCTTCCAATATCCCTTTCTTGATACATTTCCATTTTTCTTCGATAGTACTCAGTTCTTTACCGTCATCCATCATTTTCTCTACAGCCTCCTGATACTCCTTCCTCGTTAATTCATTTACTGCTTCTAAATTCCATTTTTAACCCGCCGCCCTTGCCTTATCTTCTTGAAACGAACGTTACATTTCATAACAACTAAATTGTGGTCAGAGTCCGCATCCGCTCCTGGGAAACTGTGCGAATTTATCACACTGTTCCTAAACCTGTGCCTAACCATAATATAATCTAACTGATACCTTTCTGAGTCACCTGGAATTTTCCATGTATACCTACGCCTTTTGTGGTGTCTAAACCATGTGTTGGTGATGACTAACCCCTGTCTCCTGCAGAATTCAATTGCTTTCTCCCCGCGTTCATTCCTCGTGCCTAACCCATAATCCCCCACCTCACCATTCCTCTCTTCCTTCGCCTACCGTCGCATTCCAATCCCCCATCACTATCAAATGTTTCCCTGCAGGAACACACGCGATTATTCCTCTATTTCCTCTAGTCTTTATTTCCTCTAACTGATCGTATATTCTATCGACATCTTCCTCTTTATGGTTGCTCGGTGGCGTGTATGACCAAGTTCGTTGGTTATGCTTTTATCTCAACCAATAATATTCTATCCGTTGCTTGTTCTATGTTAACTACGCTTCTTCCTAACTCTTTATTTAATATTATGGCAACCCCTCGTTGGCTCTCGTCCTCGCCGCTGTATATTATTCTATAATTATCACTCCAGTAATCCCCGCTATCCTTCCATCTCACTTTGCATAGACCTAAAGTATCTATATTTCCTCTTTCCATTTCTCGCTTAATATTCTCTAATTTTCCTGTCCTCAACATTGTCCTAGCATTCCAAGTTCCTATTTGAACTTATTTGGTCTTCTTCTTCTGCGTCTTCTGACCTGGTGCTGTCGGTTTTCCCTTGCTAGGGTTTCGTGGGATGACGACCGCGGAAGCTTTGCCACCCCCGCTGCCTGGTACGACATACGGCCGCTTGGGCCGATTCCCGCAGTTGCCAGGACTCATATTCTCTTTTGTGTCCATCATAGTAATTTTGAGAATGATAATTGAGGTGGTATCCCGTTGCCTTCCTCAATAGTGTTTTTAACGTGACACCATCACTTAATGGTCAGACGCCTTTGCAGCCGCCTTACTGATGAACAATCTCTGCGTAGACTACCTTTCGTTTGGCTCCTAACCTTCGACCTATCTAGCATGGGTCACCATGGAGCCTATCAGGAGCAATTATCATTGCTCCCGATAAATTCACTAGTGTTGAATCAATTACACGATGTTAAAACTTATTAGGTCGCCTGCCTTTTGGAGAGAATTTTAGCCTGATGAACAATTTTGTTTTGGAGTATCATAGATATAATTGGTGGTATCCATTGGCTTCGGAATGGTCTGGCTGCATTAAAAACAAAGAACGGACAATTTTAAGAATATTTTTTTTCTGAAATTATAACTCACAAAAATAGCGACCTGTATTTTCAATTGCAAGCTTCAAAACTTGGAAACAATTTCTAAATGCTTATGAAAGTTACAACTTTGACTTGTATTCCCATGATTGATGCATTGGATACGTATGGCCACACTGCTCGCATTAAAGGTAGTATTCAATATTTATTCCATAGTGTAGAAGGATGAAAAAATAATTTTTCTTCCAATTCCTGAGAGGGTCACATTGTGTATCCAATTTCAGATATTTTAAAAGTGGTATTGTATAAATTCAATTAAGTAAATGGGTTGGCTACTCCCTAGGGGGAAAGCCACCCTCAAGTGCCACAGTGTGATGCATTTTGGACCACTGTCGAGCTTGAACACAACATTTTCGAACTCACGTTCATAAGTCTGTGAAAAAATAGAGAAAAACGAGTATATGTACAGAAGTGGGTAGGTGAGAGACTACATCAGTGAGCGTTAGAAAATCTATTTGAGGTTGACCAAATCGCAGACCGCAAAGAATTGAGGTTAACGCGCGAAGAGCTTTGGAAGGAGGCACACTTCGTTTATTCATAAGAAAAATACGGCTTGCTATTGCATCCCGTACAAAATAGGAAATGTCTCTTCGCTATTTTGCCACTGGGGACATCTTTTCGTCCCTGGGGTTGATATTCAGGGTTCAAACCTCCATATAAAATTCCTGCCAGTCACGCTTAATGCAACGGAGGCCATTTCATACTTGAACAGTGCATGGACATATTTTCTAATCCCCCGCTTATTATTCGCAATATATCTGACACGGAACTTCATTTGCCGATGCTGCTAAAGATCATTCATCTTTTCCCTTAGCGAGAGCAATTAAGGTAGATATGCCTAACTTCATCTCAGCGACTAATGGGCACTGCACCTTGCACTTAAAATTTTAGACATTATCGAATAAACGGGGACCTTCTTCAATGGGTGAGCTGTAGTATTTCTTCTAGTTACGTTCGATTTCGAATATTACAAATATCTCAATAGATATTAGGTACTCCATCATGGTTAATTTAGAATTTGGTACGATTAGTGAGGATATCAGAGTAAAATATGGAAGTTTTCATGGGATAGAGAGTTTTAAAGATGCGCAATTCAGTATTATCTGTACATGTATCCTTTAATAGGCGCGGTTCCTGTCGTGCAAATGTGACACACAGGACGCTTCCAGAGTTAAAATTTTCCTTTCGCTTCTTTCACCCTATTTTTGTTTTTCCCAATAGCATTTTGAGGAGTTTTGTGACTTGGGTGAGTTCGGACAACGGAACTTCGCGACACTGGCCTACATTATTACGCGGAAGTGCACTACATGTTCATACTAATAATAATAATAATTGGGAAGTTACGAAGACATGCTACAGGGGGTGCCACGGAAGACGCAAATACAAAGTCCCAAAAAGGAAATAAATATTAATGAATATTTGTTTCTTGTGGGTAGGTTCCTTGTGTACATGGTTATGGCAATCTCTTACCATCTGATTCCAAAACAATATTCCTAAGTACTGACTTTTAATAAGCATAAATTAACATAAGCATAATTTAGCATAACATCATCAGGTAACCTGATGATGTTATGCTATAACGAAACCTGGGTTGTAAAAATTAAAAAGTTTATGTGGAAAAGTAAAGTGGTTTGATTATTAAAAGTCAGTATGAAGATTTTCCACCAAGTTACGCCAGAAACTGTTTTATTTAATATTCCTAAGATTGGCATTCCAATAGATTCAAGTTATCGTTCTGGAATTTTTGGGCATTTTTAAGGTTTTAGGGATCATGACTTGATCTAACTCAATTGGCAGCGTTAAGGTCTGCGTGAAGCTTTTACCCCGGGTTAAAGGAGCGTGGAGTCTCACCGCTTCAGCGTCATGGATCTTGAAATTACAGTCTGAACAAATGGTTGCGGTTTGAAAACCGGCCTGAGGTTTTGGATTTTGCGCCGGGTTCCACAACCGTGAAAGTGCCTAAAATCAAAGTTTCGGGAATGGGGAAGAGACGTACCCACGAGATCTAGTTGTCGCCCAATAAATTTCAAAATGACTTTGCAACCGGTATGCTTTTCAATTCATCGTTGGAAGAAGATTATTATGACTCCATCTTTGGGGCAGTTCACAGAAGCATATGAGGTTGGTGGCTTTCTTTGCGGCCGAGGTACACTCGAAAAAGAAAACAAATATTCAAACGCATACATTTAAGTATTTCATTACGGCCGTTAAAAAAAACAGTTTTATAATACTCCATAAGGCTGTATTCTTTAAAAGCACAGGAACGGGTCCAAGGGCTTTATGATTGTACTGGTTGCTAAGTACGGCCGTGGGGAATTAAGAGTCCTGAAGAAGTCTAGGGACTTCTATGAAATTGCTGTGATTCAGTCCCATTGTTATTATAGTGTATTTCGGTTACAATGCGGATTTGGGAGTCTACACCTGTTTTATATCGGGATGAATTGTGAGGTATTAATAAGAATTTGTTAAAAAAAATCCTATGCCGAAATTATATGTGAAATACCTAAGAATGTGATGCTTTAATATTTAATTGATTGCGCTAATTTGGTGGGCGTTATTAAGATACCGAATTATGATTTTTGCGAGATTGTTGAAGATGGTGTTTTGCCATATAAGTGCTTATGTTTTATTTATTATCCATAGATTTGTAAAACGTTGTTATGATAAACTTAGTAGCGTATCTAAAATATTAGAGCAGCTAGCCTGGGAATCACTCACGGAGCGAAGGCTAAATTACAGATTGAAGCTCTTGCATAAATTAGAATTTCTTTAGCAGAGATGTTGACAATGTATTATTGCCCCCATCGTACTACAGTAGGAGCGATAATGTCATTAAAATTAGAGAGATTAAATGTAGAACAGATGCCATTTTTTCCACGAACGATAAAAGATCAGAATAATACTGTCCGACCACGGTAGGGTCATATTCAGGTAAAAAATGGTCTGGTGTGTATTCACCCCCTGTCACACACCCTAGCGGTGGCTTGTAGGGTACTAAAATATCTAAAAAATATATTATTGGACAAATAGAGCGATTTCACGTGCTTCCATCTTCACACATCAAGAACCCGAGAGTATTTACTTTTAGCCTACGTGTACGTATAAGTACTGCATGCAAGCATCTTTTTCCTGAAGACTTGCAAACCCTTCTTCATATTACGCTATCACCGGCCTTACAGCGATTTTATGTCATAGTTGAACTTAACATTTTTCCATGCAACTCCGATAAGGTTGGTCGAATTTTCGAAAGGAACTTTTTTCGAGCTCTTCTGTACTTTCAGTTCAGAGTTGTCAATGATAGTAAGCCATTTCTTCCTGTTGTAGACTAAAAGCTTCATCCCTCGCCACAAATCGTGAATTTAGCGTACTTCGTAATTTTCCCATCGCGTTATCTCAAAAACTCCGAAGAAGATTGTCGGTGCCAATTCATCAGAAGCATTGTTGAACTTTTCACGAACTTTTTTTTTCCAGTAAAAGACTTTTTTAGTGGTAGAAAATCTTCATTGAGCCTTGTAATTAAAACATGACTAGTCAAGTATGCGTTTTAACTTTCTTTACGAGGACAGGTTGAGATTTGGTATGGACCTGCTTGAAAAAATCGAGAACTTTCATTTCCACGAATACAACATGTTTCGAAATTTTCAATTGATGATTTGATTGCTCAGAGCGATAATATGTCTTTTCTTATTTTCAACCCGTTCCGTAGCTTGGTGGGGCACGTGATATTGAATGACTGAATTGATTGAATATTGAATGATTAAACTGATTGAATATTGAATCGTTGAGCAATGATAAATTATAATTTCATAAAATTATACATTGTCTTCCATTTATCGTCTTGCAGTGTTTCAGGAGGTTATCTTACAGTTTACTTTCTTTCATGGATAATTTGTTTGGCAATCCTACAGAATTTTCTTGCTGCCTCATTGCTTTTGGAACGAGATTCTCCTGCTATGCCTGACCCTATTCCATTGCGTATTTTACCAAGCCCTCGTCATTTCGTAATTCAATTTTAACTGCAAGAGCTGGTATCGTCACCCAAATAATGGGAAAACTCAGTATTTCGGAATAAAATGCGGAAATGTTACCACAAAAGTGGCGTCGCTTTGACTTTTTAAAACGTTTTTTGGCCACACAGTTAGTGAAAAACCATCGTAATTTGACTTCTTCTTCTATTTAACCAAGAAATTTTCCTCTTTGGAACACTTAATTTCTGAAATAGGAGGAGTAATTACTTTATTTCAATCCGTGATTAATGGTCGAATTTTTTGATGGCACCAAGTGTTGTACATTTTTAGTTTTCGTAGTACTCAAAATCAGAGGAAAATCATTTACACATTCATGTAAATTCCAACCGACACGAAGTCGATGGTCATGAACTAGCCACGCACGAGCGGAATTCTCGTCAGGTTTTAACTCTCCAAAATTAAAATTAGTCAGCTTAATACGTCCGTTAGCGGAATACGGTTGAAGATTGATAGCGGCCAGCCATCGGGATAGATGCCCGGGGCGCGGTCTGACGATCCAAATCCAGTGTCGTCCGTAACTTTGAAATCCGATCGCATTTACGTACTCCAGGCTGTGCAGTTATGTTTGAACGGGGGAATCAGAACAAACCTGGCGTAGCTGTAAGAGGTAAATAAAATGTTTACGTAGTGTTCACAAATTCGTCACAACCCTGGCAATATATTTCCCAAGTTAGCTATGTTTTTAAAAATATATTTCTGACCAAAAAAAAGTGTAATAAGAGTGCCATAAGAAGTGGCCAAAGAATATTTTCAGAGATTTTATAGAGATATACAGTGATCACTCATTTTTTACACGATATTAAGGTTTGTCATTGTTTTTATACAGTGCGTAAACAAGCGAGCACTAACCAGACAAAAAACAAGTTTTTTTTACTTCCATAAATGCATGTGAGTACTGAGGTTGGAAACACGGAAATTCACACTACATTTCCACCAAATGTGTACGGTTAGAGGTCACTGACTATTAGTTTCGTTGCCCCTTCGTGGGATTGAACTATAGGATCGGCTATTATGGCATTGTTAGTTGATGAAATATATCTTCCTTCATCCAGAGAATGTGGGGATGGACGGACGGAATTGGTCTGTTTCCAGATCGGACGAGAAACCCTCTCGTTTACAGCTATTCGATTAAAAGTGCTCGAACTGCTCCGAGTTATAGTATGGAACCACACTTGGGTGCTACGGTGCAAACGTGGGAATTTATTGCTATTAGAATCTGCTCGAGTTAAAGCGAAATAATACCAAAATAATATCTCTTCCATACCCATATGATCACGGGTCTCCGACCGCGTAGATATGGTCGTTTTTGGTAGCTCCATAGTTAAAAACGCGTCGAAAAAAATTTGCTAGCTAACCTAACCTAATCAATTGTCTACGAAAATGTTGGAACCATTTTCGTAGTGGTAATACTTCCGAAACTGCAATTCCAACCGGAAATCTTTCGATCGAATCGCACTTGATCTATCACGTGCACGCTCCCTTGACCCAAATTTGTATACTCATTCGGATTTAAGGGAGTTTACAAAAACTGCTCCCACTCTGACTGACTGAAATATTACCCTTTGCCTCGTGTCTCGTTTTAAGTTTTACACCTCCAATAGAGCTTTTTTACACGTTGATTTCCCCGACCGCTTCCTAAGTGATGGCCATTTCCGTTGTGTCAGATTACTCCGCTTTAAATTATTTCCCCTTTTTGCAGAGATCGAATACTCAAAACACACGCGCGGGTGGAAGCGCGCGAGACGTGATCTGGGGAGGAAGAAGGAGAGAGAGAGAGAGAGAGAGGAATGGGAGACGGTGGGAGGTAGTTAGTGAAGGGAAAGCAAGAGGAAAGAGGACGGAAAGGGGAGGGAAGAAGAGTGTTGGGAGAGAGAGTGAGAGAGAGAGAGAGAGCGGGGAAAGATTAACGTGCGAGCCAACCGCCATAAAGCCACTTATTTATTCGTCTCCAGTCACATCCTCGCTCCATGGGAACTAGGAGTGGAGCCGTTTGTAAATGGAAAGCGATTTATGTACCTTGTGTCTCGGTTGGTGGCGCTAACAATTTACGACCCCTGGCGACCATTTTCAATAACACATTCCCCCCTCGACGTGCCTTTATGCCCTATAGCTCACTTTACTTTATTTCTCAGGGGAAAAAAAGGAGAACTCAGGTCTAGTAGTAAGTAGTGAGCTAACCTCCCTTCCCGATCCCTCCACTCCTCTCTCCCTCCCTCCCCCTCCTCGTCCCTCTTTTCCAACTCCGCCACCTCCCGCCAATCCCTCAACTACCCTCTCTTCCTCTCCGCCTCCTCACCATCTCCCCGTGAGCTCTCCCACGCAAGACGTTGTTCGATTTTTTTCCCTTCCCTCACTCTAACAAGGCGGAAACGTTGTCACTTGTCGTGTAATCGTAGTTCAGAGCGCGGGTCGCATACTTCGCCTCCCTTATTACCGTCCTCGAGGAGTGCGTCCCGTGCCGAAGTACAGGCACTTGGTGCTCATGCGGGTTTTATTGCTCGGCGTCATTATGCGCCGCTTATGGGTGGCCTGACTCATTCGATCGCACGCATCGATATTCTCTCTCTCACACACACACATTCGCGTTCGTGGTTTCCTTTTTATTGTTTAGCATCATAGGGATTTTGTTCTTTTTTTGCACGTGGAAGGAACGCTAGGATTAGTGTAGCTTTCGAGATGTATCTCGTGCTTCTCGTTTCCGTCGAAATATTTCATAATTGTAGCTTCTTAATAACCCCCGTAGGTCAGCGGAGTCCTCTTTTGAGTTTAAGGTACCTAGACGTCCGGGTGGGATTCTGATTATCGTCCGGAAGTATCTTCAAAGTGAAATATACATTTATGTGTATGTATTTGTATGTGTGTGTAAATATTTATCCTTGCTCTATTTTGGGGACAAATGTTCCACCATTCTATCCTTCATTTTCATTTCATTTTTCCCGCGTATGATTTAAAAGACGTTTTTAATCAAAAGAGTTACTACTTAGGGAGAAGAGCCAGTCTTTTTTGACCATAAAACTTATTGATTTAACTTAAAGTTTGAGACCTATTTTTATGCAGAAAGGAGATTATAGAACTTACACGGCATATCCCCGAATATAACAATTCACTCTGCTGCCGTCATTGTTAGTCAATGGTAATTTTGACATATAAGGAATTGAGTTGACTGAATAGGGACGAGAATCACGCGCAAAATTTCTATGCATTGCAACGAACTTAACGTCTCTCCTTTTATCCTGATTGAGGAATTGAAATAGCATATCCCGTGATGATTTTTTTCTTTTGATTTTATTTGCATAATTTTTATCTGAAATATTACAAAACGTGAGCGATGAGATCCGATGAGATCCTGCAATTTGACCATTTACGAAATAGAATATGCTTTTGTTTTCCCCTCAGTCGCCAATTTATTCATGAGCTGTCGGCACACGAAATGTAGTCAGTTCTGCAGTTAAAGGTTCATGCCGTCCCCATTTCATTCTGTTGGATAATAGATTATCTCTAATTCAAGGCAGAAAAGCCAATTAAAATAATCATGAATATGAGAAATTTCGAATTGTAACCATAGCTTGTATTGATATACTGTAATTTTCAATAGAATATTCATGTACATTGCTAGTAAAATACTCCTCTTTAACTATATTGTCCATTATATATCACGAATATGAATGTGCGCTACAATCTATCAAGAACTAAAAATCTGACTTGTCCGATTCATTCGATTTGGCTAACATTTGCAAGATTTGCTTACATTTCCTCAGATAAGAAACGTCTCACCAAAAAAGTTCAAACATAATTTCACCAAAGGTTAAGCTTTTCTGCTATGTATCAGTCTTGATATTTGCTCCCGGAAACATGATTTCCCTACGATTTTGCACTATTTTTATGACCCTAGGTGATTTTTTCCCTACCTTCTTGCCACTCAGCGTGTTAAGCTTGCAATCCAATATCTCAAGTTAATCAACAGTTTCTGGTACTCAGGAGCGAAAAGGTCACAAAGTATTGAATTCATTTTTCACTACCTGCATAAATAAAAATATACATTAAGAAGTTTTGCTTGAAGGACATACTTGAAAAACCAGCTTTCAACTTGTTTTTCAGGTATGAAACTCAGCTTTACATCATTGCTGAACGAACCAACTCTTTATCTTTATGATTACCTTGTGTCTCAAGGCAAAAATCATGTTTAAATGGTCATCATAAGATTAAGCTCAGAGGAATATTCCCTTAAGGTTTTGAATACCTATCCTTCTGCTATTTTTGAGAATATAAAATTACTTTTATAGTTCTGAATGCTCTCGGTTTGATGTTTTTTTTTGTGTGCAAACGAATACACCTAATCAATCGACAGCTTCAGAATCTCAGTGTAGAAAAGATCACACTACCCAGTAATATTTCAATAAATACCCCAAAACCTTCAATAATTTATTCTTGAAGGTCGCATGAAGAAACTGAAATTCACCGAATTCGGAAAAGCGATACTCGTCATTCCTTTCTCTTGTGTTGGCTCATTGTTATAAGCAGTTGTCTACCGAGTTTGGGCAGGTTTTCAATGGACCCAGGCACTACCTACTTCTGTACTTATAAGCCTTGACTAATATCTCACAGCATATCCTTATACCCCATACTCCAAGTTATAACTTCTCCTTTACATTCTCTATCTTCTTTAGTTCCACCCAAAATACCTATTATTTCCCTCTCTCTACCTCGATTTCCCAAAATTATTTCACCTACAGCATCTCACTGTATCCCAGCTTCTTCTGCATCCACATGTCCTGTCTTCTTAGAACATTTCCCCACAGCCTTCAACTTCGTATCTTAATTTTATTTTATGAAGTCTATATTTATGCAACAAGCAATTATCAGACGCATTTATGTTAGTTCACAGGAAATATGACCCTTGCTTTATGAACGAATTTGCTCTATTAACTTCACAGATTCTCCAAGCTTCTATATTGAAGCTTACAGAATCGTCGCCATGTGCCATTACGCTACGAGTTGGCTAATATTTGAAATCGCTATATTTTTAGTTTTTCATTCAGGGCATATGAAATTGAGTTTCAATTGTGCAACCCTCCCGGGTTACGTTTAAATATTTAGAAGAACATAAGAGTTGATTTTTTAACTGTACGAGTAGGTAGGTAGGTACCGATGTATTTTTGGTTAGAACTGGTGAAAAAATTGCCTACCTTACTGTTTTCCGGGCCGATACAGGAAAATGGGATCGTAGAATGGGTCTAATTACCCAGAAATATTTCACAAAGAGTTAAATTTTGCTTTATTTTGATAGATGTACGTTTATATTTGATTTTAGGAGATTTATATTTTTTTTAAGTGGGAAAAATTGGTTCAAAATTCTAATAATGTGTCAATGATCTTTCTAAGCTTTTAAAGATTACCCTCAAATGGAAACATACAGAGGGGGGCATTTAGTAGAGGGAAAGGATGTAATTAAGGCATATTTAATGGAATTTGAATATGAAATCTTGTTTTTAATTCCTCCATATTCTGTGTCGAGGGAATAGATATTGGGGCACCATAACTAAAGAAATATTCACATTATCAGCACAAAGATATGTACTTAATATTTTTATAGAGAGTAGTAGATGAACGGATAAGGTTTTGGCCAGCACTCACTGGGAGCGACCTTTTCGGCTTTTTATCCGAGTGCGTCAGTGGTTCCACCACAAAAACCATTTAAGTGATTTAAGAAGTTTTTAACACTACAAGTATTTAATTAAAAAAAATGCAAATTTCCACGAAGTAACATTTTATTTTTCCCAATAAATATGAAAGGATGATTGACTTATGAGCGTGGGAGTTGGAAGTTTTTACGGACCAACGATTACATTTTCTCATTCTATTCATAGTTTACCTTATATTTCGCACGAAATTTTTCAAAATGTTTTATGCGTATCTTTAGATTGTTTGGCCTTTCCAAACGTGGTCACCATAGAAATCACATTTAAATAGGCCCACTGTCGAATCCATTCAACCTTGGAAAGGAGAAAATTTATAAAAAAACTGCGTATTCAAGGATAAACTGTATTAGGAGATGATTTTGAGATTACGTGTATTCCTCCATTTCGTCTCGCACACGCGCTGAGAAAAACCTTCGATATAGGTGAGTAATTCAATGAGTTACCATCAGTTAATATTGCTTCCCCAATTTTTAGCCCATAGAAAATAGAAAAAAACTGCACGGAGCGAGTATGCTGGCCACATCATATTTTTTAATATTAAATTGATAGCAATAAATGTGTGTGATTGGTTTAAAATTCTATAGAATGGCGAGGATTAGGCAATATTTTCAGACAGGTTTATTGTCTAAGACAGTGCTTTTAGAACCGTTTCTATCTTTCATCCAGAAATAATTTAATGCTTGTATGATAGCATTGATTAAATTAATTACTACTCGATTAAATTACGTTCTCATTTAATAAACAAATGATTTTGTATCCAAAATTGTAATTTAACACTTTCGAGAACATGCTATGTAAAGGAAAATGTGTTGAACGTCAACAAATTATAGTCACCCGTCCTCTCTGAATTCCCCTACGATAATAATTTATCATGTGAACTGCAGCATTTCAGGATGAAATGGGAGTAGGTTGGAGGTTCACGTGTCCATAGAGATTGATATGTTAGCATGTAAGCTTTATATTTCTGCTCAGATATTGGCATCTGAAAACAATTATACTGGAAAATATTATGCCATTATTGAAAGTAATACTAATGACACCCTCATGGAATGAAGTGCCCTGTTCTGCGATAACAACCTCCTGAATTTTCTAACCCCTCTGTGACATTAAATTTCGTTATTAAATATGCATATCTCTTGCAGTAGAAGATGAGTGTAGTTGTTTTTTATTGCTTCATTTTCTAAAATTTGCAACACATCATGCTTATTTCTTTGCCATTTGGTCCAATTGCTGAGCGATTTTTGAATAATGGAATGGTAACAATTGAGTTGACCATTTAAAAATTACTGCTAATTGGATGGTGTGCATGATTCTCAATTACGGGTAATGGATGTGCGAAGATGTTTATAAGAGTATGCGGAGATAGCTGTATCGATATCCGCCAATCCGCTTGTTAAATTGGCGTCAGTTGACGTAAGTTTAGCCTCATCTTGGACTATTTCCTTTCATGTTCTCTCTCAGTTGGTATAAAATAATCAGAATTTGTACAATTTGAAGTTCCGTGGAAGCTGCCAAATTTTGTAAGGCAACCCGATTTAGTTTTGGAGCTGCCTTTAGATAAGACCAAACTGAATCGCTAGAAAATATCTCTGGAGGAATGGCCGCGGTTGTGGTAAAACATTGAGAAAATTCATTCTTTCTTTATGGGCACTGATATAACCGTTTGTTTTACATGTACATGGTAGTCTTGGAAAAAGCAAAATACGTCAATATGATAGAGACCTTTTTATCAATTTCTATTGGCTATCGTCAGTATAATGGAGGCAGGAAATATGGATGAAAAGCATACAGTATTGAGCGGTAGTGGGATGTTGAAGAAGATAATAGAGGGGAGAATGTTAGGCAAACGAGGAAAGGGCAGAAACAGGATAGGGTTGTTGGATGGGATGAAGGGAGGAAAGAAGTACACAGAGATGAAGAGAAACCTGATGTAGAGTAGGTTGCTGGATTGGTTTTTGTTTGGAGTTACACAATATTTATTTGAGAGTTGTGTCCATCCAAAAAAAACTACCTTAACCGGTAGATTACCTAATAATAATCGTAAGCATTTTGGGGGAAGTGGTCAATGTTAAAAATTTACGTTTTTGTGGCCCTCATCCTCGTGTAGCCTTCACTGAATCTCGTAATGTTTTTTACTCGGATGAGGGATTTTCTGATGGAAGGGAGGGAATTAATAAGGTAATTGTCTTATTTTTCAAACTACCTGGTCCGTCCCGAAAGCCCAAAAACATATAGCCGCAAAACTCTGATTATCTAAGGTTAATAATTCGGGATGTCTAAGCATGTCGAACTACAAGCATGTTTGCTGAAGTGTTTCAAGGAACTTGGAGCTTCTAGCATCCTTTAGAGCTCTGCCGTGAAAAAAATATATTCTAGCATCCGTATAAATTATGAAAGAACACGTGTATTCATTGCTACCTACAAATTAATTCATGGGGAAATATTAGTTAGATTTTCGAAAGAGGATACAAGGTCTGTCCCAAAAGTAGTAGGATTTATTTTTTCCCGGATAGACGGACGGACGGGCGGACGGTGGTTTCTCTGGCTGGGTTCGAGGGAGGGGAGTCTCAGGAAAGGCTGGAGATCGTTGTTGGTTGGAGAGTTGGGTCCTAGCCTTTGCGAAGTGCGGATCGTTCGTTTGCGAAACCTCTATAACGTGGCATCTTTACGCTCCGTCATGAACCGGTTATTGTAACAGAACTACGTCATAAAATTTTACGCAAAACTGACCAAAACCGGGAAGGGGACTAATGAGATGCTCAAGGCAGCTTATGGTGATAATGCCATGGGTATATCGGGTGTTTTTGAGCGGCATAAGTTGTTTCGGGAGGGTGGAGAAGACGTTGAAGACGCCATACGTTCAGGACGCCTTTCGACCTCAAAAAGTGACAAAACTCTTGCAAGAGCGAAGGCTTTGTCGAACAGGGATCGCAGATTAAGTGTTCGCATCTGTTCTGATGAACTTAGCATCTCTAAAAGTGATGTGCATCGATTTGTGACCGAAGAAATGGGCATGGGTCATCGTACGGTCATAGGAGTTTCATCATGACAATCCACCCAGCCACACCGCGCAATGGACTACCTGGCCCGGCACAATGTGGCAACCCTGCCTCAGTCACCCTACAGCCCTGACGTTGCCCCACCAGACTTCTACCTCTTCCTCCGCCTCATATGCACGCTGAAAGAAGTCACTACGGCTCGGTGGAAGCGTTACAACAGTCCGTGACCATACAGATTAGCAACAGATCTCATTCATAAATGTCCTTTGGCACTCCTTAGTATTATTTTTGGAGGTACTCGTTTTCTAATGTGTCCCTTTTTTGGAATCTTCCCATTGAAATTATTTCGCAATTAATCTCATCAAAGGCCATTATCAAAAAAATATATGTAAAAGATTCTTCCTTGGAACATTTGTTTTCATTAGATTTCTTAAGATTAGCTCATGAATTGTCTTTGTCTTTTAATCCCAGACATTTTCATTATGGTCTGCCTGAATGCTACGCCCCACATTTTTGCTATTCTCTAACCACCCTTTGCTGCAAACTTTCAAGGCGATCTAATCTTACGTCACACCCATCCGTGCACGCGTAGAAAAGAAAATAAACTTCTTGGTAATGGACAAGTTCATTATACCGTAGGTGATTGTTTTCTGCGTGAAGTCACATACTTTGTTCACCCCACATCCCGGGATAATTTTTATGTTTTCGAGTCGCTCGATTTAATCCGTGGAAAATGCTCACCCGGCAAGCTTTTCCTTCGTTTTGATTCACTTATAACCCTAATTCAAATTCATGTTTCGTCTCTTCCACTACCTTAAACATCACCAGGAAGGGAAAGTAATGAGCACCATTGATACGTTTCTTGAAATAGCACGGCATTAAAATTAAAATCGATCATCGAAATATGATTGATTTTAGGTGGACTGATTAATTTAATAGAGCACTTAGAACATGATTCGATTGTACCCGCTCTACTCCCATTTCGTTATCATTTAATGCCTCGCCATACCCAGGGAGTCGCCGGTTTGTACCCATTCCCTCATTGTTACAGCCCAATTCAGCTGTAGATTTATAAGATCATATTTGTATGCCAAGGGGTGCAGTAGTCCAGGGGTAGAGCGTTGGACTACAGACTGGAGGGACCGCTTTCGATTCCCAGACAAGTATATCTTGGCACCGTCGGCTTCATTCAAGCTGTGTGATACTTCGGGTACCAGATCTCCCCGGGAAACCCTAGGGAACAGAGAATGGAACTGCCCCCCCTATCTAGATGTGTGAATTTCAAATGCAGTTGGGATTAGTATTGGGTGAACTCATCACCAAACAAATCGAACTTGGGATTGATTGCTGTGTGATGGTTTATTTTTATTCCGTTCCAACAATAAATATATTTCAGTTAGGTCATCCGCAGGAAATTTTATAAAAAGAATTTTTCATTAACTATATTCACTTCCGTCAAATCTACATTGTGCGCTAGTTACGTAATCTCGTAATGTATGTATTTTGTGAGTGGTTGACAAAGGAAATACGTCAATATGAAACTACTGAAACCAGCTTCAATTTCCTCGGGTTTCTACTCATCCAGTTCTTGTGTCCCCAGTCTGGCGTTTACGGGGTTGGGGTTCAGGTATCAAAATAATTTACCTGGCCATCTTTTACGTTCATTTTCCGGGCAAATCAACGCCAAGCAACAGGGTTTTCATCAATTATCACCTAAGCCCTGTACTTCAATTTCTCCGCCTTGATGTGATTCCTCTTTGGGAGGGCTCCTTTTATAATACAATTTTCTTATATTATAATATTTTCTTATTATACAATAATTGTATTTTAGGGGCATAGCAAACCATTTGATAGAGCATTTGGTCAATCACCATAGGATTCCGGTTCGTGTCCAAGGACATGTAGACAGCCTAAACTACTAAGCAGCCAAGAGGTGGGATGTTCTGAACACCAGAACTTCGTGGTAAACTACAAGTGGCTCAGAAAAGGAGACTTCTAAGGTGTTTAGAACCCAGAAACCTAGAAAATGCTGCCAATTCAAAGGGGCCCAAGAAAATTGGAACTTCGTTGGCAAATTTTATTTTGAAAATTTAGTCAGAAATTCGAGAAAAAATGGATGTTTTCTGTGTGCAAACTAATTTGTTTTTTTTTAAATATATCCCTGAAATGCCTTACTGTTTGAAAAATAATCTCAGTTTTCCAATTATCCGTATTTATTACTTTCTAAGTATGCACTCTGTACAGGCGGTTTGATCGTAGCATTACAGGGGATAGGGAGTCACGAGTGTCATCGGGAGTAAAGTCCATGACATTTTTCTTTTTAAGGAGCAAGGAGTCAAACTTAAACGCCAACCATGCCCTTCGAAATTGCAAAATAATCTCCTTTGACTGTTTTTGTGAATCGGCGGTAGTGGTGTGCCGTATATGCAACTACATTCTGCGTGACCCTAGTTTGAACAATTCATAGTGTGATGTCACTGATATCAGTACCGTTGGTTGTGGTTGAATTGCCAGTAAATTATGTTCAAATGTGCTGAGTTAAAACAATCGCTGATCGGAAAATGTTAAGTTATATTTTCTAGATAAATTCGTGCGATAGTAAATTAAATGATAATAAATTAATTGTATTATTAGCAGCGAAAGTTGAATTCCCGCCTACGTGACGTCAGGGCGGAGGGATATCTCAATTCGGAAAGGCTGACACGGCGGAAGACATATCACGGGCATGCGGGGGAAGGAGACCTGCTATGCTGTCTGGAGGCGACGTATAGCTGTGCGAGCCCTGGTTTGTGAGAGGCATGGTCATTCTCTGTAATCGGTCCTGGAATAAAGTCACTCTGAGGGAGGCTGGATTCGAATCATTTTTCACGTCATCGCCTGGACCGATCTTTGCTCGAGTTCCTAGCATCAGAAGTGGGATTCAACTCTGCGCTCCTGACGACGTGGGAGGGAGTCATCTTCTTTTTGGCTGCGGGAGAGCTGAGGAAGAAGTTCTGGACATGTTGAACAGGGTGAGTAGAAACCAGGGAGCTACCGACCAGGTTGATTTGCCGCTGTTTCGCTTAGAGGCCGACGACGATCGCCGTTGTGTTTAACACATCGAGGAAGACAAAGAGGAATTTGACTGGTTGGATGCCTAGATGCTTTTAAGAGTGGGGCGCCATTAAACTGACGATTCCAAGGTTTAGAGAACTAGTCTCCAGTCATTCGCGGTTGGCGTGGTTTCATAAACTACTTTTAGGAGGCCTCTTTTCCGTGTAAATTCTTGGTCGTTTGCTTTGTTAAGGCGCTACTTATAATAGTTCAAATTTTAATACTTTTACTGCGTAGTCTAATAAGAAATTGACCCTTTTTTAAAAGATTAAGAGCCCAATGGTGAGCTGAGGATTTAATTGAATTTATTGTGCATGGTATTATCGATGGCAAAATAAAGGAGTCCGCCAAAATGCGCGACTTCTATCTCCGATCTAATTTATGACTTAATCTCCCTTCCAGTACTAGCACCTGCTGAAGTAACAGAGGGCGGTTAGGTCGAATCGGGCCAGGAGGGCACTGATGCTTGCACCCTTAAGAGGCAAAAATGGGATGAACAAAAGTTGAGATCGCATTTGATTTGTTTTCCCTGCGGGCGCATTCGGCATAAAAAGACTGTCTGTCGTTCAAAAACCCATCCGCAAACTGTTTAAAATCCAAATTCTCAAACAAACTCCTCCACGGTCGGGAACTATTCAAATGACTTTAAAAAGTTTTACTTGTGGTGTAAGTTGGGACACTTTAAAGGTAAATGCTATTTCATAAATTCAATAGAAAGGTGGAGAAACAAAATTAACCTTGTAAGGAGCGGGAAAACAGTTTTTCTCAAAGTATCGATTGACGAGAAAGCTTTTGTGGGTTTAATTGATACGAAAACGGACCCATCTTAAATGTGCGATAAACTTTCTTCTTCCTTAAACTATTACGAAATGAAATTTCAATCGGGAGGCTTATGTATACAATTACACGAGTTCGCGAGGCTTATCTACAGTAGTTGTAAGTATAGTTGTAAGTATCATTTTGACACCTCCTGGTGTCATGCATATTGAGGAGGATGTATTTAACGACTTCAGTGTGCCGAAAGAATACATATTATTCGCGGTTTCGTACCGTTCTCCATAATATCGCTGGCATGAACGGCTGTCTCGACTGTAGCGCGCAGAGGTCCGCAAAATCACAGATTCTTTGATGTTCAATCGCATCACTCTAGATTCATTCACATTCATCCCAATGTTCGAGTCTTCCTGATTAGAAAGCAGCAAGCTAATCCAATGTGTGTCGATTTTATAGAATTATATGCTCGCACGACGAAGGATAAATGTCCCTCACCACGAATTGATGACCAACTAGTATGCCATTTAGCCCGGCCAATGTATCTGCTGTGTTTCCGAGATCGATTAACTCTGCTTTGGGGGATCTAAAACGCACGATTGCTTTAGTTTAAGTGGACGATATCCTCATTCCATCTGAAACTGTTGAAATTGGATTGATACGCCTAGATAAAGTTCCCCAAGCTTTTGAGAGCCGCTTGGTGTTCGCTGAATATTTATAAATGCAAATGCCTTCAGTGATTAATACGGACGTGAAATCTCGGAGGAGGTCATCCGTCCAGGTAGCTTAAGCAACATTGGCTACCTAAGACGTAATCCTGTCTGGGTATTGCGAGTCACTCGGCACGATTAATGGTTGCGCATTGAACAAAAGGGAAATGCTGAAGTTCAACAGATTCTTTCGGAGTTGCGTGATGGGACATTAGACTGAAACCAATACGTTGAGAAAGATGGTTGGCTTTGCCACCAACAAAATCTGAAAGATAAGAGGAAAATATTACGCTACTAGGTACCCCGACGAAGTAGGCTTCGACTCCTCCGCTTAATTCATAACGTGGTGTTACGTTGGAACCGAGAAAATAATGAATTCGATTATTATGGACTTATAGTTTCCGAGGCTGAGAGAGTTTGTCAAAAATGAAGTTAAATGCTGGCTCGTTTGCGCTGTTGAAACGATGCGTCCTGGCCCCTTACAGGGACATGTCTAATTACCTGAGAAACCCTCTGTCACAAATACGATTCATGCCGATTGCTTGGGTCATTTGCCGGTGGCGATAGGTAGCTATAAATATATTCTTGTACTGATTTTTTATTCTTTTACGAAATATAACAACTTGGTTTCAATAAAATCTGTGAAATCTGATGAAACTCAGCGGACCTTACAATTTTTATCTCTTCTTTAAATCTCGCAATTTTCATAATTTGTCAGTAAAGAAGTGCCTTGACGAATGGAATATTAATTTTTAACTCTCGATATCGACGGATCAAATTGACAAGTTGAATGGGGCATGGGTACATTCATGAACTTAGTAAGGATTGAGACAAGACTGCAGTCAGAATGGTCTAGTGTTTTGTGGAGAATCTGGTTAGTTCAGGACGCTACCTTTCAAAAATCGACGGTTATCAGTCCGCTTCGGGTGCTGATGGGCATTGAAACCACCACCCCACTCATTCAAGCCGCTCTGAATGATTTGTCACGTAATGAAACGCCTATCGGAGGCATGAATGGTGACAGGAGGCGTGTAAGAGAACGACTTCGGCCAAATGAAACTTACAGCGCAGGTCTAAACCCCAGCAGGCGTGGCACCTAGCAATGCAGCGTTGGGGACTTCGTGCTGCTTCAACAGGCGAGCAAGGCCCACGCAAGCAAGGTGGACTTCGAATCCCTCGGACCTTACGGGATCTGGGAGGTTAAACGTGAGGGCCGCTACTGGTTCAAGCGTGAAGTATGATGTGGTACTTTCCCGGCGTATCAGCTTTATGAAGTTTTCTCGGGCCATTCGCCGGGGATGGGTTCCATGTTGGCCGACGTTTCGAAGTTGGACTCGAGCATCGTCCTCAGGACGTGTGACTGTGTGTCTGTCTTGCAGGAGCGGGACCCATGTAGGTCTCCTGAGTGTCAGCTCTTTTTTTTCAAAATTTCAAGATCATTTATTCGTTGCTATTAGTGGCCTATTTCACAGCTGAGCAAACTGAGCAAACAAAACCCGTTATGGACCGGGACCTCTTCAGCCTGCATTAAATTACTTAATATGCATGGTGGAGACAGGTATTATATGTCAAACGATGTAATAAGCAACCTCGTCGTCACCTGCCGGGGCCTATGCCGACCGAGGGGCCTATTCGTCCGAGGGGTGCTGGAAACCGGCAAAAACCGCACCTAGATCGTTAAAAATTAGGAGCCTTCCCGTGTAGCGGACAGTGGGGAAAGTTGTAGAAGAGAATGAAGACTATTCCCATTAACAGAGTGTGACGCGCGACTGATTAGATCATTGAAGCTACTGATTTTAATTTGAATGGACATAATAATAATTTTGTTATCTCTCCTTGGTTGCCAGGTTTCATTTTTCTTGTTTTTATTTCTCTCTTCTATGGAGTTTTGCTATCCGCCGTCTGCAGTCTCGGAGGGAAATTAGTGTTCCGCCCCGTTGTATCATGAAAAGCAAGAGAAAAAAAGGCATATACTGGCATGCTCAATTGGCTATTTCTCCCATTGGCACCCTAGTTTTGACTGCAGAAAAGAAATTTAGTCTATGGATCTGTGAGGTTAAATTAAATTTTAAAATAACAGTTTATCTTCCTGGGAAAAATATTATCTCCGTTTAATGATGGAAAATACCAAATTTTTGTTAATTTTATTACTAAAAATTAATATATCAGGTGGCTAATATGCTTCTCCAGAAACATCGATTAAAAAGCTTGGGTGCCTTAGAAGAATTCCTATTCACAGGTGCTACTGAGGGTAGCACCTGATTCCTCGAGAATAGGCATTAAATGTTCATTTTCAAAAAATTCTCAGTGGCGGAATTTATGATTTCCTCCATCGTCAATCAGCCAAGGGGTGGATGTTAAGCTAAACCACCATGAGGAATTTGAGGAATCCCTCACGGGTTTGAGGAATCCTTCCGATACCCCTTCCCCCGGCTGGGTTGGTTGGGCGGATTGGGAAAAGTGGGGCTATGGCGGGCAGCGAGGGCTGTTCCTTCGGCCTCTTTGTTTATCCCTCTCCCGCATGGTGGCCGCCACCGCAGTTGGCTCAGTGAAGTGTCTCTGTCTTGCCGGAGTGGGTCCCTTGGGCGGCGCCACATCTAACGCAGCAGACGGTCAGTTGGCATTCCCCCGGCTGGTGGTTGAAATGCTGTCATTTCGGGCATTGGGTCGGCTGAGGGCACAGTGGTCGGGAAGATTCGACACGGTACGTTTTACCGTCCCACCAGATCCCGTGGTGCACCGGGTCTTCGGCCGTCTCCGCGTCCTTTATCAACGCACGGAGCACTGTCGTGGGGTGTTGTCCCCTTCGACTTGATCCTCCAAATTTTGGGGACCTGATGTCCTGCTTCCTTTAGAGCCCCCTCTATTTCCTCCACAGGTGTTCTGAGGTCCACTCCCTTGATCAGCACGGAGATGGTAGTCATTCTGGAAGATATGGGCTTTAGACTATTGCGGGAACTGGGGGACGATGGGTTTATCTTTGGCGGCGGATAAATGTCGCAGCTCATAGCTACGAAAAAGATCTGCCAGGGGCTCCGGAATGAGCAACTGGGCGCATTCTTCCGCCGGAAAGACATGGATTTCAGATCCACAGAGCCGGGGGTGCAGTCTGGTGAGGGAATTAAAAAAAACCTTCGTTGGGTTACGCGTTTCTTCGTTAACCCCAGAAGAAGCACAATGGAATCATTATTTTGTCGTCTCACAGGAGCAGGGGTAGCATTGGGTGGGGGTAAAAGAGGAGGGTTGGAGGGACCGGCTTTCTGGGATGCAACAAAGGAGGGAATGTCAGAGATTTTCGATTACCTCCAGATTGCCGCCTTCATCCACTCCACACCAAAAAATCTCCCTCCCTGTCCTTGGAACGACAACGTATGCGGGTTCTCATACCTGAGGGGGGCAGATGTATTACGGAGGTGAGCAGAGGGCACTCACTACAAGGCGTAAATCAATAGATCGTGTTGCGATCAAGTGCTGACGGCAGATGGAACTTCTACCGCCCTTCGCTAGTACTGACTGAGGCCCAGTCCTAGCGGCTGAGGGAGCTTATGTCAATATGATAAGTAGAAATCAGACCTAGTTCTCGAGAAGTGAGGCATTCAAACCTAGAACCTACTTCCGGTCAAGCTCTTGTGCCTGCCAGAGGACCTCCTTCCCTTGGTGGGTCCTTCGGCCTTCTGATTTTTCCGGTGGTTTTTGGACGGCCTCGGTTTTCTGCCTCGGTAATATCCTGAATATTTTTCGGGATACCGAGGATACATATGACAAGCAGACCCTGGCCATTGGCTTCTCCTTTTCCTCCTGCGTTGTGCACATCAGCTGGTTGAAGGACCTTTTAAGGACCAATGAAATTTCGCGTCCACTATATCCATTTTGGCGGAAGATTTTTTTGGGGCGACTTAGTTCGTCAGGCAAGCTGTTCTTGTCGGCGATGCCCCTGACTCGGTGGAGTAGTGAATTCAGCACTGCTCGCCTCTGGGAGGGCTGGTGGTGGCTTCTTTCGTTAAGGTACAGGTCCGTGTGCGTTGGATTACGATACACCGCTGTCCGATGGTGCTATTACTCTTCCGCTGGATTAAGATGTCGAGGAAAGAGAGTTTTTCGCCGATTTACAATTCCATCGTGAAGGAGATATTCGGATATTCTTCTACAGTAGGATTTGGTTGAGCGCGTCCCTCCATGTGGCCAGACTGCAAAGGGGTTGTCATCATGCCGGTAGAAATGCTTCGAGCGCGACGGGGCTTAGTTGAGCACCATTTCCTCAAAATCTTCCATGAGGAAGTCTGTTATGGCGGGGGAGAGTGGAGACCCCATGGCCGCTCCATCAAGCTTGCTCGAATTATTGTGCGTCGTATAGGATGTATCTGCCCTGAGGACGATGCTCGATTCAAGCTTCGAAACGTCGGCCAACATGATACCCCTGACCCAGTGGAAGACCCGAGAAAATTTCATAAGATTGAAGCTTGTAGGTGCTTCCCAGTACAAGATCATTAAGGCAGTCAAGGAAGGATATTTAAGGCAATTAAGGCAGTAAGGCAGTCACTATCCTTGAAGATGAAGGGTGATGACGGACTTAGTGTGGAGTCGTTGTACTGCTCTCTTGATGAATTTGTGATTAATGGGGTCTTGCGTACCCTCAAGTACTGAATGTGCGTACTCTCAAGATGATTTTCAGATTTCAGAGGTCATGTGTGCTTTGAAATATGGGTCGAATGGCCCCATATGTTGTTTTAGACTCATGCGTCTTTTGAACTCTGAGGTGGACATGGGTCCATGACATTCTTGATGTGATGACTAATCGGTAAACCAGGATTTCAGCGGTGGAGACGCGAGTTCGTCTCCAGGGTTCATTTGGATCTATGTTTTTAAGTCGATAACTTGCAGTTATCAGAAATTGACTCGTGGTAGTTCCGAGAGCTAGCTGCGTCCGGATGGTCGTGTTAGCTGGAAATGTTGAATTCATGCCAACGTGACACGGTGGAGGGATATCTCAATTCAGAAAGGCTGACCTGGCGAAAGACATGTCAAGGGCATGCGCGGGGAAGAGACCTGCTACGCTGTCTGGAGGCGACATTTAGCTGTGCGACTCCTGACCTGTGAAAGGCAAAGCCACTACTTGTAATCGGTCCTGGAATAAAGTTACTCTGAGCGAGTCTAGAGTGGAATCATTTTTCACGTCACCGCCTCCTTGATCTTGACTGAGTTCTAAACACCATTATTCTTGGCAAAAGATTGTAATGCGCAAGTTAAACGAGGGCAAAAATACTCGAATAATGACGGTAATTGTTTAATGACACAAAAGTTTGGAGAAAGTCTCATTTTTGACGCGCTAGCCGTCGTGTACACAATAGATTTTCGTTTAAAAGTTGTACGGGATATCTGATTGAACACGGCAATGCAAATAACTCTCTAGGAAAAGGACGGACCACATTAAAAACACGGTAACTTGGCCAGAAACTCGGAATAATGCGGAAATTTTGCTGAGCCCTGACTGATACCCTGAGTTACTCTCCTCGGCCTATTGTGCGAATTTTAATGGCTCTTAAGCATCTTTTAATGGCTGGTAAGGCGTGATATCCTTTCCACACGCATCGAAACCATTCTCCGAGTTGACTACTGTGTGTTCTCTCATTGCTTTTCCACTGTACACTTAATCGAAGGTTGAGTGAAAAGTAATAGCATATAAGTGCAACTTCTGCTTTGAACAATATGTCCTCAATGCTATACCGTTTGTGAAGTGTTTTTAAATCTTCCAAACGGGAGGCATT
The DNA here is from genome assembly GCA_037158775.1 of Hetaerina titia. Taxonomy (NCBI): domain Eukaryota; kingdom Metazoa; phylum Arthropoda; class Insecta; order Odonata; family Calopterygidae; genus Hetaerina; species Hetaerina titia. The sequence goes on along the minus strand of CM073776.1, from coordinate 54,334,037 downwards.
ATTTTTTACGTTCTGCTGCTATAATACAGAGAAAGTCAGCAAGACACGGAATCATGTGTTTGTGCAGGACTCCCATTGAAAGGCTCCCACTTCATAAATATGCCCCTGAATATGATTATGGAGTCGAAGCTATGTTAAAAAATTGAAATGAGGAGGGCACAAGGTCAAAATAGCTCTTGCAATCGCTTCTGCGTGGTACAGGTATTGAACGAATCGCAGTTAGTGACTGAGGTTGAGTAAGTGATTTCTCTGTTCTTCGTGAAGAGAAGGGCTCCAACGGCATGCGAAAAGTTTCGGAACAGTTTGTGTATACGCTAGCATTACTTCTCATTTAATCTATTATTAAAGAGAATAATGAAAATTAAAATTCGAAAAATACCTACTACAGGTGTATTCGTATATAATTTCTCAAATTTGGGATGAAGTACAAAAGATAAAACATAACCAGAAGGTATTAATGTTATTCAATTTATAAATACATAAGCATTTACACCTTGATTACCTACTTATATATGTTCGTGAACTGAATGATGTTTTTATTTTCTGTGTTGTATTAGTTTTTTAACTGAAGACTCTTGGTTTAGTCAGTGACGAATTAAGTGAACTACTAGCAAAGGATCCCTTTACGCCGGAGTAGTTCTTGTATTAATTAGTTTCTATGCTTAGAGTGTTAACTGTTCTCTATTTCGCAAGAATGGAAATAATTAAAAATTTCCGGAGCCAACTGTACCTGATGCAACAACTTTTGGCCTCATCATTCCACGATTCAGCGTTTGTGACCATGCGATGGCATTGAAATGATCCTTTTTAGTGTTAATGTCCAACATTTTCGAGCTGCGTAAAACGAAAATAATCCCATTGGAACACGAAGAAATGTAATCTTTGATTTGTCAAAACTAAACGACCTCGCATACCAGGAAAACGGAATCCGACCCAGTTCCATCGTTCGACATAAGTAATAGTAGACGTTTTAGTCACTCGAGTTTAGAAAGGTCTTCGCGGGGCCACGTGACCCGGTAAACTTAAATCAAAAAATAAAGATCTTATCTCAAACGAGACTACATCCAATGTGGTTGGTATTCATCCCTCTTTTGCTTTCGGTCAAAGTTCTTGTTTTGGCCGAGAAGGGGTGGAGGGAAGGAAAAAGGCGGGGAACGGGATAAGTCTCCTCCACCCTCCTACGATACGCTCTCCGACTTGCGGTTTCAACAATGCCTTTCACCGATAGCACTCGGGAGTGAGGGAGGCAGTGTTTAGTGGAGCGTGAGAGATAGTTCCGCTGGGGTGAGAAATAAGAGTGAGAGGACTGAGGGGTGGCAGCAGGAGAGTGGGAAGGAAGGCTCCCTCCCCACCATTGGTGATGGTGGCGGCGGCGAGGAGGGTGTTCTCCGAATCGGTCGGCAGGCGTTGAATTCGCCCCGTTAACCGACTACCTCCATTTTGATTTACGCGCGATGCGTGTTATACGCTCAATTGACCTTTCATCTGACCGGCCCTGAATCATCTTCGTACCTTTTCGACCTTCTTCTCGCAGTCGTGGCGCGTACGGGTCGGGAATGGGTGTGGGGTGGGAGGGAGGGGAGGGTTGGTGTGGAGGGGTAGAAAGAGGGAAAGGGCTGGGTGGAAGGGTTAAGGTTGATCTGGAAGAGGGGAGAAGAAGATAGAGGGGAAGATGTGAGGCCTCCTCTCCTCCCAAGGGGAAATTTTAATGAGCTTCGGAAAAATGTGCTGCTTCGGTTTTGATGGATGGATAGGCCGTGTTTCTATCAGATGCGAGCTTTTGGACTATTTGGACCAGGGATGCACGATTTGGGTGGACCTGATCCCAGCTTTTTTCCGAGCGTGCTGCTTCCGATGTGTTTCTCCTTTCATCTGCGTTTCCTTGGTGCTCGTGGGTGTATTTCTGTTTTGAAACACTTAGTGCACTACACTCGCCCTAGTCTTCATGAACTTTGATATAGTGTTAAATTTTATTCTGTGATCTATATTCTTCACGTTGAGACATCATTGGAACTAAGAGATCACCTGCAATGTTCACCGATGAAACTTTATTGATATTCATAGCAACCATTGAGCGTCATTTTCAAGACTACTTTGGCGAATAAATCTGCATATTAATCTGAAAGCATTCACAAAGGCGTGTGGTATGGGGTGTTAGATCGTAAGTCATGATAATTAGTGATTTGATCATGCAAAGAGGATCGAATGAAAGTTCAGTTTACCGTAGTAGCTCGAATAGTTTCTAGTAATACTCGCTTTCCCCTATCGTAATAAATACCTGTGTGAGCGAAACAAAGGTTTCATTTATCTGGTCGTCTGGTAGTCAAAGTAGAAAGGATCGATGAAGTTAGATAGACATCAGAATGTTGAGGCGGTCGGCGTACCACCCACTTAGGAATGAGGTCCAGGATTCCATTATCAACTTACGGGAGTATTCACAGGCCTCTACTTGATCACCTTGTGAAGAAAACGTTAAACGGTATTTTCCTCTTCTTCGGGACAAATCCTTGGCAAGACTGGCGCCTCTACTTTAAAAGAGTAAACCAAATCAGACATCACGTTTCTCTCCGTGAAAATTTCCTTTTTTCTATCCATCCTTTTGGCTAACTCTAAATGTACAGCTTCTAATTAGATTAAGATTGGTAACTGTCGCCTCTCATCCAGGCTGCGTGAGGGGTTGGCAATTCATTACTCGTATCTCAGTATACTTTGCCTCAACCTTTTAATTACCTACCGTGTTTTTATGATTTACGATATTCGATCATGTTTCATGTATTTTGTGTGCACGCTGTTTTAACGTGCGAGAATATTTGGTTTTGTTTCATTTTTCCCTAGTGGAGATCAAAATATGTCTAGGCTATACTGGTACGAAATTGACTGTGGGAAAATAAATAGCATTTTAGCCATAAATGATGTAGGGGGAGAATTAACGAGTTCATTTTTGTTCTTCTATGGGAATTATCGATAAAATGGATCGTGCCAAACCATAACTTTTAATTTATTTACCTATAACCGGAGGAAATGTTCTTTTAAAAAATGACTCAGCATATCTAATACTCTTCGTCTTGATTTGAAATACTATTTTATTAGATTTCATCACAGTGATTTCAATGCTTTTTATCTTTTATCTCCAGATACTTAATTCGATCATTATATTAATTGTTTAATTGCAACTAAATGACTAACTTAACGGGAACCAAGATCACTTGCTCAATGCCGTCAACCAATTAGAGGGCCTGAATTAGTTTTACATCAAGTATTTAGTTGTGAAGGACTCTTTCGTCATCTCCATAATATCGCTGGACTTCAGACGTGACGGCAAGAGTAACTGTCTTTCTATTGCTTTCACATTACCTCGCTAATGTCACGGAAGCTTGCTGGAAGCTGAGGTTAGAGATTCCGCTTCCAGATGTGCCTGGATTTGATCCTAGGCTTTCAAAGATTCTAAGTGCTCGGATGAAAATAGCACACCTTCAATTGTTTCGCCTTATTACCGATGCGAAATGATTGTTAATTGAGGAGGATGCGCTCGTAAAGTGTACCGTCTTGTGTAATTTATGTGCGGTTGGATTTCGCAAGGAATAACTCCGTGCTACGAGGTTAAGTACCCTTCTAAGCCTTTGGCACTTGCTTCTCGTCAGGTGATTAAATGACCGTGAGGCTCTCTTCCTTAATTTTTTCGGTGTACTTCTGATCGATTTAGAGAGAAGACGACATGGAGTCATTCGATGACGGTTGAATAAAATTAACTTTTTATAAATCCAATATTTTTTTGTTTTTATTCCATTGTGGTCTTATTTGTGTAGGAAACGTATTATTCAAACCTCTCGGGCGAGTGCCCAGATTGCTCAAGTTGTTATTACAAACGTGGATATGTATATACTATTGGAAAAAACGTGGATATATATAATGTTAGCGACCGCAAAGCTATATAGTCTGAAATGAAAATTAAGTCCGTGAAACTGATTGAAGAAAAGCGTAAAATAGATGATGTTGAAGCTCCCACGAGAGCAATATAACATTTTGACGGCACAATAGAACACAAAATAAAATAGATAACACATGAAGGCCACTTACATTGTAGATTCTTTGAGCTTACGGCCTTCTCTGGCGCCTTCTTCAGTCAGAACTGAAGAAGGCCTCAGAGAAGGCCGTAAGCTCAAAGAATCTACAACGTGAGTGTCCTTTTACGTGTTATTATATATAAAATATAAAAATATAAAACTATGCCTTACGCCTCTTCGTAACACTGCCCATGGGGTCTTTCCGTTCCCCACTCGCATCTGAGCGGTCTGAAACTTGTACAGGTTGCGGATTAGCCTCCCGTCCCTCCATGAATGAGAATCAATATTGATTAAACAAAGGTTATGGAATTTTTCAGAAAGAAAAAGGTTAAGCTAAGCATTAAAATAGGAGGGCGAAAAATAGAGCAGGTGGAACAGTTTACGTATCTCGGAGGTGTTTTTAACCAACGCGATCAAAGTAGTAGGACGTAAGGAGAAGAATTACGCTAGGCAAAGAGCCTTTCACAAGGAGATAGTTAATGGCTGGGACATTGAGTAAGGATATTAAGAAAATACTCGTAAAAAATTTGAAATGGAGCGTAGTTATGTACGGCGTGGAATCATGGTCACTGAAGCAGAGTGATAGAAGTAGGTTGGAGGCTTTTGAAGTGTGGGTGTGGAGAAGAATGAAGGAAGTGAAATGGACCGAAAGGAAAACAAATGAGGAAGTACTGGAGATGGTGAGTGAGGAGAGGGGTTTGTTGAGAGAAATCCTATGGAGGCAGGAAAAATGGATGAAAGGCGTATTGAGCGGCAGTGGAATGTTGAAGACGGTAATAGAGGGGAGAATGTTGGGCAAACGAGGAAAGGGCGGGAATAGGATAGGGATGTTGGACGGGATGAAGGGAGGAAAGAAGTACATAGAGATGAAGAGGGGCCTGATGTAGAAAAGGTTGCTCGATTGTGTGTTGTTGGAATCGCAAGTTAATTATGTGATAATTGTGTCCATCCAAATACCTACCTTAACCGGAAGATCACCTTATAATAATATCAAGAAAAATTAATTTCAGAAAATTCTAATAGCATTCATTCTGTTCTTAATGAAATCATTATGCGATTTTGTCCGTGGGAAACTATTTACGGAAAAATATTCACTGGAGCTTTTTCGTCTACTAGAGTTCTTTCAATAAATGTCTGCCTGGTTTCATGCCTGGGAAAGATTTTAAAATACCTTACTTTGGTCAAACATAAATTGACGGGTAGATTTAACGCTACTTTCGAGAACTCAGTTAATTTTCGGTAGCTTTTAATGTTACGGAGAGAGAGTAATATCCAGCAGATGCTTATTTTCCACCAAAACTTCAGAAGAATTCATGATCATAGACAGACAGCAGTGACGGGATCAGCGGTTGTAAATTTAGATTTGGTTATTAAAGTTAAATTCGTAAGAGAAATTAAAGAAAAAACGACTTTATAAAGCACTTATTTAATAAAATATATTTTATATGGACATTGGGGAATTACAAAATTATTAAATCGTCAGAATCGACAGTTAATATTTCATTCATTCGGAATTATTTTTGGTTCTCCTCTAAATATTCTCAGAGCACTTGTATTTTTATTGCATAAAATTTTCGCGTAAACTCTTTAGTCCTTGCCATTCTCACAACAATCTACTTCGTTCACAGATGAGGCTAAAAGCCTGTCGCAGCATCCAATGGTTGGGGCTTCCATCTTTTCCTTGGTAGTCGCATCACTTTTCTATTATATTTTATTTGGAGATATTTTACTAATCTTCCGTACGATGTACGTGGACTTTACTTTTCTGCAATTTCGGTTATGTTTTCAACTATTCCCTCTATTTCATGTTCTTTGCTAATGTCTGAAGTCCTCGTACAAGTCTCATGCTTCATACCCGCCATTGAAAGTTCCGTATGCTATTTTATTAGAGAAAATCTCTGATTTGGTACATTCCGTTAATAGGACTCCATGTTTAGAATTTCTTAGTTTGTCTTGTCTCGTTAAATTTTTTACTGATCTCAGTTACATTTCTGCTCCTTTCATTTTCCATTCAACCTGGTCGTGTGCTAGTATTTGGATCACGGTAAAGGACTCATCACTTTGTATACCTTTTGTGAATGTGTACATTCTTTCTTTATGTAGTTCTTTTCATTGTTCTGCGTGACGGGATTGTAACTTATCATCTAGGTATTTTTTCTTTGACATATGTTGAGTCATTTCAAAATAACAAGACATTTGATATTTGTTCTAGGTTGTTCTCATCAAATGCGATGTGGTTCTCACTGGATCAAAGCCTAAAAATACCATCGTCACGTTTACAATCGATAATGAGATTATAATACCTCAGAGTTTATGAATTTGGGAGACAAAATTACTGGTCCTCTGCTGATTTTGATGATGATTTCGCCATTAGAAAATATTAGTCTTTGTTTCGTTTTTGGTTCTCCCTTTTGGTGTCATTATAATTTTGTAAATAACCGTGTGTGTCCAATTTATAATTAAATCATCTAGTTGCATATAAAATATCATTGAGGAAATTCTACGTCTTTTGCTCCGTATCTGATCCATTTTACTTTTGATATGCTGTTTCAAGAATGCAGGATATTTTCTGAGTATTAGAATATCCTAATTGCCTTTAAATTAAAATTTAATGATGTATACAAATTATAATCTTTTCCACCCCATTTCTGTAGCAGCTGCTCCGTTGTATAATTTCGTTGGTTTACAACCGCGATTTTTTCTGTATGGTATTCATTGATTCATTCACTCATTTTGTATCGTAAAATTATACAAGAACATCTTTCAAGCATTTCCGATGATTTTAACTTGTGTTGAACTGTTAAAACACGGACTTTTTTTGGATGGTTTAACATTTAACGCATTTTCCATAAGATAAATTGGATCTTTCCTTTCCAAAAATTAGGCTCAGGGGATTTAAGGTTACTGCAATGAATATTTCGAACAGATTGAGGGTCTTTGGATCCAAAGAATCATGTAATTTTAGGCAGATTTGGGTATCGATCCGTGCGCAACAGTATAATTCGTTTCTCCTCCTCTTTTTCTAAACAGCTCGGTGACCCAACCGTTAATATTCCCAGTTTTCTGAGGCCGGATGGTGAAAAATAATGAACGAGAGATCTTTGAAATACGGAAAATTCACTGTTGCGAAAATCATTCGCCTGGAACTATCCGCCAGATCCCTCGAGTTCGGCCGCGTTGGAAAACGAGAGATCCGGGTTCAATTCCCGGTCAAGGCAAATGATTTTCACACTGTGAAATTAGTGTATTTTGATGTAAATCAGCGGACGATTCCATTAAGTAACTGTCGCGGCATCTCCTGCAGTTCTTTAAATTCAAGACATCTCTTTGATATATCCAACCTATTCATGGTCCAATGAATGAATTTCGTTTAGAACATTTCTAGTATCTTCAAGTACAGTTGAAGTAGTCGTATCGCTGCATGGGAGGCATATTATGAGTCAAGATTTCATGAAAAACGAGTTGGCCAGCGAGCGGGAAGCTCATCATGTTAACCTGTTTACCTCTTAAGGACGAGACAAACGCTATTAAAAGCAATTGCTGCCTGGAATTGTACATCGAGTGCCGGAATGAGTAAAATCAAGAACGAAAGCTCGAGTGATCATCAATTTGATCTTAAAAGGGTAAATTATTGATTAGAGCACGAGTTTGTTCCAATGAAGATTTTATGTGTCGTTTCAAGAGTTGGTATTTTTGAAAATCCGTATTGGTATCTTTGGTTCATGGAAATTTTGTCAACATAATTTTATGAACGTCGTAATTTTATCATTGACTCACTCCATACTTTACGAAATTTGCAGAAAATATCACGCGTTATGTTTCCATGGTTATTAATACAGGTCTATCCTAAATAATTTGATGCGAATCTTTGTAAATAATATTCCCAATCTAATGGTAGGCTCAACTTCATAAAACTTCATGGTCAACTGACCTTTGTTTATTCCTTATTTAAATCATCAATGGAATTAATCGATCTGATCAGAAAAAGATTCCCATTCTTTCTTATATTTTTACATTTACTTGAGCTCTGTTAAGTATTTCAACGTGCAATTAAAATTAGAATAAGGCGAAACACAATGAGAACTGATTAACCGCTGTGTAAAGAATACGTCCTGCCACAATGATAGTAAGAAGGGATGCTAATAATTTCAGCTCGTAGTATTACTATCATGCATAGCTCACAAAAATTAATAAATAATGAATAATCGTGATGTGAGTTCATTTAAACAAGCGAGGCGTTCAAGTTTACGGTCTCGGTATTTTTTTTGTTTACATTGATTCATGACTGTAGCTACGTTCCTTGTATATTTAAAGCGTAGCTTAATTTGAGCTTCTGTTTCTGTTGAGGAAATTGCATTGTTATGATTTTTTACAGTTCATTTAATGTCTTGGATGATCACTAGGGAGAGATATCAGTCAGTCCTTAAGGTGCGTACCAATTAATCCAGGATAAGAAAAATTTACGACCCTCCTTTCTTGTAGCATCAATAAAATCCTACCTAAAGGCAGATGCCCCCATTATGGATAATATCTGGACACTATATGTCAAATCAATGCAAAAGAAGATTTAGTGAAAGATTAACAGATTAAGATCCTTAAGTTTATCGAAAGATAACTATCCACATTCTTTTAATATCCAATTTGGCAAAGATGCGATACTGAAAATAATAGGTTTTGATAAGAAATTCTTCCATTTTCACTCATTTTATTGGTGATGCAACTGTGTATAATAACCTAATGTGTTGACAGATACACCTTAGCTCCTCAGAATACCGGAAGAATTTCTCATTTTTAACTCAGCTCAAAGAAAACATTTAAGAACACTATGACGTCCAACGGGAATGTTGAACATATACGTGAAGGGGATTCGAGCGCGTAACTTCCGGGTCATTCGGTGGTCGACCACCGGACTAACCGGGTCAGAAGTCAACTTTCTTCAGTGGGAATTTTATGGGGTTATGGTGAGAACCATTCGTTTAAGAATTTTGGTAACTTAATGGCTCTTGTAAATGTACCCCGCTCTTTAAGTCCAAGTCAGAACATGCATGTAGTTTTGTTGATCTGACCAGCTTGTTAGTTCTTAATTGTCGAATTGGAATGTGGGTACAGGCTTTTTTGGAACCCGTAGACAATCCTTGGGAAGGAATTTTTATTTCAACAGACTAGTTCCGGGTAATAAACCTAAACAACGGGATCATAAAAATTGTTAATTAAAGAATTGAAACAATTTTACTATTAGGTGGAAATCTAGGATATAAAAAGCATCATTATCGTGAATAAATAAGAGAATATAATACTTTTTAATCGAATTGAGCATGAGTCATAGATATACACACGTCATATATATATATATATATATATATATATATATATATATATATATATATATATATATATATTGTAAATTCACTAACTTGTAGACAAGCACAGAAACTAAATCATATAAAAGAGGGACTCACTGTTTCTCGAATTTTCGGTGGTGCAACCACCTTTCTCAAGAGGAATTAGGAACAGAACTCTGTTCCTAAATCGAGAAACAGTGAGTCCCTCTTTTATATGATTTAGTTTCTGTGTTTGTCTACTAGTTAGTGAATTTACATTATTGTGCACGTTCGTGGGTTTTTCAAGAAAGTGAATATATATATATATATATATATTTAGTTACAAAATATTTATTTGGTAGTTGTGTCCATCCAAAAACCTACCTTAACCGGTAGATTACCTAATATATATATATTTATATATATATATATATATATGTATAATTTAAGGAAAATAAAAAATACCTAGATACTTAGCGAATGGAAGCGAATCCGTATTTTACGATAGAAAAAATCCTAAAAATGAGAAAAATCATTAGGAATATCATACGATATAGTTAGTACTTCAAATAATTAATCTGGCTAAGACATTTCGTTGCAATGAATCCGCTGGTAACAAAAACGATAGGAAAGAAACTATTCACCATTCATTTCCGAGAGAATGCAACCGCCTCTGAGATATCCTCGGGAAAATTTTGCCAAATCAAAGGATTCAGGATCATTCCAATTCCTGCAACTCTGCTCACGCTCTCGAATTACGTGAAAACGCTATGCTCCTATTATATAATACTCAATTTATACCGGGGCGATGCAAAGCGCATTTTTTTTAGGTGTGCATAATTTAAATACACCCGTCGCGATGTTTTCGAAGAATCCATTCCATTACCTCCGTCAACTCTTCCTTATTTTCTCATCCTCCGCCCACATCTTTCTATCGCCTCTCCTATGTATACATACTCTACGTAAGAATATTAAAAATAGTTTGTGTAAATGCATATATATGTATATATATATATATGAAAATAAAAATATATATGTATAAATATATTATATATATATATATATATATATATATATATATATATATATATATATATATATACGCGGGTCGTGGTGGTCTAGTGGGTAGAGCATTGGACTACTGACCAGAGGGTCCCGGGTTCGATTCCCGGGCAAGGCACTTTGGGCACCTGCAGCTCCACACAAGCTAGTTGATTTTTCGGGTACCAGGTCTTCCTGGGAAACCATAACCGGCACAGGGAAAGGAACTGGCCCCCCTACCTTGATGTGTGAATATTCACACGCCGTCGGGCTTGGTACATGTGTGAGCTCTACCATCACCTACTAAACCGACCTTCGGGTTGATTACTGTGTTTTATATATATATACATACATACATACATACACGTACATATATTGTGTGTGTGTGCATGTATTTCTGCTGACTCGTGTGTGTGTGTGCTACGGCCATCTTTCACGGAGCGCGAGACGAGATTACCTGCATTGGCTGCGATCATTATCACCGAAAGACGGGAACAGAGCCGCGATGAATAATGCCCTTCTCTTAGATTCGCCCTGCTCCCCTCTCCCTCCCTCTCTCTCTCCCACACACACACACAGAGCCTACTTCCTCTTTCTTTCTCTCTTTCTTTCTCTCTTTCTTCTCTCTCCCGAACTCTCCTCTTCCCTTCACTCTTTCACTCAATCCTTTACGTTTCTCGTGTTGGAGCCAGCCAAAGCCCCTTAAATTCCTCCTCTTAATTTCTCGAATTCGGACGCGTTGAAAGGGAAGGCCGTAAATCAGTCTCTTTAAAAAAGAAAAAGAAAGGGGTGGGGTGCCGGGCACGCGGGAGGGGGTTGTGGAGAGAGGGTTTGGGGATGGAGGACGTGAGTTTGAGGAGAGGGTGGTGGGGTTGGGGGGGGGGTGGTTTGGAGGGAGGGCGGTTAATTACGTGGGCCGAATGCAAGACGGAGCTTGTGAGTGCTCTGCTCATGTTTTTCGCCGTGTTCCTTCTTTCGAAGCGCGAAGGAGAGGGAAGGATGGCGGGAGGATGTGGAGGACGAAGGAGAGGAGATGTGGAGGCGTGAGGGTAAATGGGGTGGGTGAAGGAATAGGAGCGGGATTGGGAGGGGGGAGGAGGGTGGGAGAAGGGAGGGGTGGTCAGCGCCCTGTGGTTGGGGAGTGGATGGGGAGAAAGTGTAGGGCGGTGATAGGGAAGCGGTGAGTCAGTGGTGGGGAGGGGAGAAGGGGGAATCAGGTGGTGGTCGAGGGTCGGATGCTTATTTTGGTATATCCGTATCCGAATCGTCGGATCTGCATATGCTCGCGGGTACGTGACCAACCTTCAAGCCGTGTGCGGATAAGAAGCCGAATTAAAAGTTGGGGGAAAGGTGAAAACCTTTGGGAATTGCACCGAAGCACAAATACGCGAGGAGAAAATTGATTTTCGGTTAAATGATCATTCTTATATTTTGCGGTGGCATGAACCGGAATTATTGTTGACGAAGACGGCGGGGTTTTAACTGAATCACCATAAGCTGGATTAGAGAACTTCGATGTACTCAAATTTTCTGACGCGACAAATTTTCTGCTATCGCTAGATTAACACTTGACTTTTACTACAACTGCAGGGCGATTGTTATCCAAGCTTCTCTTAGTAGTTTAAACCCAATACTCCCTATTTTCTCCCCCTCTCATCGTCCATTCTTCAATTTTATTTTTATATAAACTCTAACCTCAAATTCTGCTTGCAAGCAGAGCCATTTTGAGTGTAGAATCGTAACTAGTAAGCGTAACTAAGGAAAATTTATTTTCAAATTATGTATTCAAAGCTGTTTTATTTATTGAAAACATTCAATTGAGGAATATTAACATGGCCCGAGGCTTCATTTGTGCTAATATTCCAGCCTCCATGAACCTTTCTACCATGTTCATGAAGTTTGCAAGAATAACATGTGGGAACACTATTATCGAATTCTTTCTCGCTTATGCTGAACTAATTTTTCACCACCTCCAAGATATCATACTAAATTTTGACTTCATGTGCGTACGGTAGTGTTCCCCGAGAATAAGCCTGGAGTTATTGAGACAGACAGCAGTATTGACCCAAAATAATATTATACTATCATTTTAGCAATGCTAATGCTATCTTACGTGCTAAAGAAATGATATGAAACGACGATAGTTGAAAAAGGTAACACGCGAAGAGCACAATATTATTTTATCCTTTTCATAATATCGTTTTATTTTATTCAATTTATTAACTAATGTTATTTTATCTTTTTCTTTGGATTTAAAATAAGAGAACCTTGATAAGGAGATAGCAAATGTAAATGAAATTATGCGTAGAATATGAAGTTTGCATTGCTGGGCGTGGACTAACGATTGATTTAAAGCTAAAAGTATTCAAATGAGATAAAATGCACGAATTATAATTAACTAATTGCTTACGGTGAAAATTAAGCCAATAAAAGTATGCGTAGAACGAAAATAATGGGCTGAAATTTAAAAGAAATTTGAGAATATTGGGTTTTCACCATCGGATTATCTTTTTCATTCCAACTCTGGATAATAAACAGAATAAGACATTAACTTGGCTGGCACTAAGTTAGGTCTTTGGATAACGTCGCAGAGTGCTTTCTCGTACCATAGGCTACTATAGATAACTTTTACCAAGTATACTTTTGATATAGGCCTTTTACTTGTAAAACTAAGCCATTGGCGTTATTGGATTGAAGTAAAGAAAAATATTATGGATATATTACATAATTAATGTTTAGAAAAATATGAATATTATTTCTGTCACAAAATCCCTCGGTTTAATTAAAAAAATAATATACAGTATTAATCTAAGACCGACTATATTACATAATTTTTCCTTATGCCGTAAAGAATTTTTTTACGCCACCATAAAAAGAAAAAAAAGAGGGGAATGTTAAGATTGGTTTGGTGATTTACGGGGAAGGTTAATCTCTCGCCAGTGATCAGGTACATTCAAAATTATAAGAGCCGCACACTTAGGTAGGGATTTCCCGAATTGGTTCACAAGGAAATTAATCCTATTGCCAGGGACCTGTCTCTCCCTAGTCAATACGTAAGGATTGACTAGGTTGACCAAATATGTTTGCAAGGAAATAAATCGAGACGCCAGGGACCTACTTCGGGAGAATAATAAACAATCTCTGTCACATATACTCACTCTCACTCACTCAGGGATTACAGAAAAGCAATACGAACACTGGGGGCTATGAAGTGGACAAAACACTAGATGGCCTGATGGCAAATTTCAAAAACAAAAATTTTAGGGAATTTTGATATTTCCCTCATTTTTCCCTATTAAAGTGGTGTAAAAAAACCCTTTATGACTAAAGGAAAAATTATTTAATAAAATTAGTCTTGAAAAGTGTTTAAAAAAATCAATTTCTCCTTTCCATACAAATTTAAATAGTTTTTTTATGACGTTTGAGGTGAGAAAAGGTCATATGTTCACCGAGTTATCATCCTTTCACAAACTCCCATTTAACTTCGATAAATAAAGGATGGATAAGTTGTCATAGTATCCATTCCACGCAACTTGTTAGATGCATACTTTTAACGCTCGTTTTATAATTTCAACATGGGAAAGTATTACAAAGAAGGAAGTGAGAAACAAGCCAGTCGTGGCTCTTATGAATGTGTATATCATTTACGGATATTAAGCATGAGGGATGTTGGTGGTGAGTGCTACTATTGATGTCTAACCATGAACTTGCTCCGTATGAGGAAGAGGTAGGACGGAGTGAAAGTAGCGCAGCACTACGGAGGCCAGAGATTGTCTGACTGCGAGCGGCTCGAATGTGATCACTCTTTCTTTCGGCTTTCCCACGAGTAAGAAGAGAGGAGAAATAAATATCAACCGCTTTTCATTTTATTTATTTTTTTATTTCTTTATATATATACCTAGAAAGCCACCGTCAGGGTGTGTGTGGCAGGGGGTGAATATACACCAGAATAATTTTATCCGAACATGACCCTACCGCGGTCGAACAATGCTATTTTGCTCCCTTATCGTTCGTGGAAAAAATGACATTTTAAATGTATCTGTTCTACGCTTAAACTCTCTAATTTTATTAACATGATCTCTCCTACCATAGTACGATGGGGGTAATAATGCATTTTTAACATCACTGCTAAGGAGGCCCCCTTCCAATTTATGCAAGACCTTCAATCTGTAATTTAACCTTCACTCCGTGAGTGATTCCCAGCCTAGCTGCTCTAATATTTCGGATACGCTTTCAGATATTTAGACTCCTACAGATCGTTTAAACCGTTCAAAATTGAAAGTCTTGTTAAGAGTATCGTTCACGTAGAACACAATGGTAATTGGTGAATCCTGACTTGAGTCTGAAATAATATTAAACGATGCCAGAAATTTTTAATCTCGTTTTTCACCCAAGAAAGTTCACGGAGATCTGGTCGCCGAGATAGATTTAAGGGGGAGGTCTCATAATATGATACTATCTGGCTGCAACATCAAATGAACGGACGAATATTTTTAAATTCTAAAAGAGTCATTCATAGCCAATCCAGGTGAATATAGCCAGTGTGATTGTAAATAATTCATTAAAAGGGTGTTAATGACAAATTACATCAGTAATGATTTTTAAGGGGATCGGTATGGTGCGGTGGCTAACGTACGGGCTTCCCACCGAGAGGGCCCGGGTTCGAGTCCCGGCGGCGACAGATATTTCTCAGTGGTATCCCGATCCCTACTTGAGGTGCTTTGTGGAGGGCACTTTGAGTAAGTACGCCGTCCGTCGGATGGGACGTTAAGCTGCGGACCCCTTGGCACCTTTCGTTAAGAGCAGGCTAATGCCGAAGCCGGGTTTCTCTCCACCCTTCATCCTTTCCCATCCATCCCTAATGGCGCAAATGACCTGAGCTGTCGGTCGCCTCCCCAACAATATTACTACTTTGATTTTTAATTTTATCATTAGCAGTAATAGGCTATCGGTAGATTTTTCATGGACCCAGAGACTGCTATTTGTAAAATCGGATATTGGCCAAATTGATGCGAAGTTATTATTTTTGGTCATCAGATAATAGGATATGAAACTTTGATAAAACTCAGCAACCAAGTCCTGATGTAACGCAATAGCAAGCATAAAGATATCACCTATGGATGTCTTTCAGACGTACATTATTATGCAGAATTCCACATCATAAGTGGATAACGATCCGTTTCACTGCCTCTTAACCCCGTTCGCTTTTCCTCGTGCCACAGAATATTCTCCTAGGTTCTGACCTTTACAACTTCTAATTCATATTCGCCATTTTTGGTAGCACCTATCTATTCTGTATTGGTACTTCTTCTCACTAGATTTTTCTATTAATACTCCAGGCTTGTACTCGAGGCCTTTCCCGTTTAACATGCTTAGTCGGTTCATCTTTTATTCATGGCAGCAATTTTAGGAGTCATTTACAATTCTCCTCAATGCTGCTTATTTTCCGATTCTCCCCTATAATTCGGTTATTTTCATTATCATTCCTCCATGTTCCATTTGTTCCAACCTTCTCTCGTATTCTGGTGTTTTTATATGCACACACACAACTTCAACTTAGAAATCGATGTTTTTATGAAGTAAATCAGGGAAGGAACGGATTCGCAACATTTGGGATTATTCGATGGTTTCTGGCTGAACTTAGTGGAATTTCATGTTCATGGAATGAAGAACACAATATATTTTTCCAGTGTTACCTGATGTACCTGATGATGACGAATAAGCGTTGGAACTAATCGTACCTTAGTAAAGAAGAGTGGAAAAATACATTTTGTTCTTTATTTCATGACATTTAATAATTACTTAATTCAGAAGCAGCTGATGAGATCGGAATCGTAAAATAATAGCCACGCATCACCAGTAGTTCATATAAACATTTCCATTAACTACTCGTGCACAAAAGTAATTAATTTGCAGAGTTTTTATATTAGATAAATGTTTAACTCAGTTCTACTAGATAGTTATTTGAAATTTAGTAAAGGTTTATTTTAGTTTTTGTGACGGAAAATAAAGTTTCGGCAAAATGGTCTTTTTTCACGGCATTTATACATGTTACGATCCTGTAGCAGGTACAGTTTCATCATCCTAAGAGATTAACCAAGATGGCTACGCTTGGAGGAAGAAATGGAATCAGCGATTATATATATATATATATATATATATATATATATAACTTCCGACATTGAAAAAAATTAAGGAAAGGGGATAGGAAAACACATAAAAGACAAACACAGGAAAGGTGGGGAAGGCGAATTTGAGCAGATCACAAATGTAAAAATATTTCCTTATTCGGGATTTGAACACCGGACTTATCTTATATCTATTTCTATGTGTGAAGTAATATTTGTTCGCCGTATGGCGGGTTTTCGTGTTAGAATGTGTATTTGGCCAATTTGACTCGTCTCTTCTTCTGGCTATGCGTGCCATGAAACGCACCGTTCTGTTCCTATCCTCTATGATGCTGTATGCTTGCTAACCTACTGTCCTTTCTTCTTGTGTGTGTATTGTCTATTTCTCCTTTGGTGGGTGAAACCGCTCTCTAACGCCATCTCTGAGGCAAGAAATCGGAGCACTTGGGCGGTTTATAAGATCGCAGATCTCAGTGTAAATTAGGTTTCCTTATTAGGTCAACTGGTAGAGCGTACGCCCGGAAAAGTGGAAGATCCGGTGTTCAAATCCCGGACAAGGAAATATTTTTACGTTTGTGATTTGCTCAAATTCGCCTTCCCCACCTTTCCTGTGTTTGTCTTTTATGTGTTTTCCTATCCCCTTTCCTTATATCTATTTGTATGTGTGAAGTAATATTTGTTCGCCGTTTGGCAGGTTTTCGTGTTTGAATATATACTATACATTCACATAGATATAAATATATAAATTTATAATATATATATATTCATATATATATATAGAAAAATATGAATGTATGTGTGTGTACAAAGTTGAAAATTCACCCTTTTGTTCTAAGTGGGGGCATAGAATACCACAATTCAAAAACTAACAGAATGAGGCAAGCCGCAATGGCGTTCTACTGTAAGAAAACTCCACTAGCTGTATAGATAAGCCTCGAAATTACAAAACATCTAACCTTCAAACTCTCCCAAGGAATTATAAAACACACCGCGAAGACGGATATGAAACAGGAACGGAGATCACATTGGGATTAGAGATACTGGAATCAGTAGAGCAATTACAGTGTTCTTTAAGAAAAGTGACGACTGAATGCACATATATTACTTATCATGTAGAGAAAAATGTAAAATGAATGGTTTAGCAGAGAAGAGAATTGAGTGGGGGAAATTGAAGCAAACCCATTCTCAGGACTGATGGCCATCAGTGACAATGGGGTTATATTTAAGAAACTCATTGAGAGAAAATACCAATAAATATTGATCATCCTTAATCTAGCCTCATTATTTCCATTTTCAAAAATTCTTCTCCAGGATGAATTACTAAGGAATCGCCACGATACAGATCTCAGAGACAGGGAAATATTTTTCAAAGGTTTTCCGTTCATTCACCACTAACTTGAAAGGCGGATGGAAGTCCTCAAAGAAATAATTGGAGTGCGGGATGTCTTACGGGCTTGGGGAAAGGAGGGAAGGGTGCGGGAGGGCATAAGAAACGGTCAAGGGGATTCGGTGTTGGGGGTGGGGATATTTTGGACAATAAGAGAGCGGTGAACGAGGCAGGGTGGATGGCAGGTGAAGGGAGGAGTAGAGGGCTCGGGGAGAGTGTGCGGGGAGGAGGATTGGATAGGATGGGATGGGGTATGGGCTAATTTCTGGAGGAAACCAGCGTCACCTCTAAATAAAGCACTTCTTAGAGGGTGCGATGCTGTAATAAGGCTGTCTGTAGCCGACGTTTTGAGGTGCCCTTTTGGAGTATTAAAAGAGCTCTTCCTCGTATCTTCAGATGGTGAATTTTAACAATGACACTAAAGGAATTATTATGACCCCACACCACTTGAGTAGACCTGACCATAAATATTAGATAAGTGAGATATATACAAATCCAGCACAGACAGATACAAATACTCATTATTTCCCCGGACTATCAGGATTCGTAATGGTAAGAAACCAAAATTACCATAGAAAAATATTGAAGATATTATTTTACAAATCAGGACAATATTAAACGTTGCGTTGGCATAAGGTGTATTCGTAGGTTCATGTGTATGTTAGTTAATGATATATGTATTTGCATGTGTGTCAGTCATAAAGGATTTTGCATGAATGTTTACGATTTTGTGTGTGTAGACTGGTATGAATTTGTGGGTTTTGCATGCGGTTTTATTCTTAATTACGGGTGTTGACCTAACAACCCCGCCACACGCCCTTGCGGCGGCCTTGGGGGTACTATGTAGATGTAGATGCCAACAATGCGATCCATGGAATGCCTCCAGGTCGATCCATGGAACTCCCAAAGGGTGTGATTTAAAGCAATTAAAATTATTTGTGCGTGTAAGTTATGTTAGTGCCCTAAATATTCACACTAATTAGGTGAGGTTATCTCTTGAACTTAAGAATTCCTTATTTTTATGTCTGTGAAATGCATGTTTCTTAATTTTTCAACCGGGAAGATAAAATTCATCGTTATAACAAACGACTAGGTTGGGAAGTTAGTCGTTGGTCAATCGATAGTCAGCTTCCACCTGAGCCTAGGGTATTCCAAAAGATATACATGTTGATCAATATTGAAACTAATTAACAATTAACCAGAGACCACGGGTCCCATATTTACACAATACCTACTTCCAATTTCCAACCTAGTTCTCAACGCACTACGTTTTTTTCCTGAAAATTTCTGGCGGTTACACAGTGCCGTCGGGGAGATTGTTCCTGATGTGTGCGTTGGAAAATTCTGGTAATCACTAGGATTAAAAATGTAAACTATGAAGCGTTTTTCGTTATCAGTAGCAGGTATAGGTGAACTGAACATGCTTCAACTTTCAAAGGCTGCGGCTGAGGAAATACTTGCATCAAATCAGTGAAATTTTTCCAACATATATATATATATATATATATATATATATATATATATATATATATATATATGATATCGTACATTAAGCAAGCAATATAACATCAAATTAAATTTTTGCACAATGAACTATGCGAATTAAAGGATGTATGATCGCTCTAAATTTAGCTGTTCTTGTAGAATGAAATTTTGAAAATAAATATTTTACCTCATCGTACTACGGTAGGAGAGATTATGCTAATAAAATTAGAGAGATTAAGGGTAGAAGATATAGTTTCAATATGTCATTTTTTCCACGAATGATAGGGGATCATAACGAAATTGCCAGACCGTGGTAGGGTCATGTTAGGGTAAAATTAATCTGGTATGTATATACCGCCTGCCACACACCCTAGCGGTGGCTTGTAGGGTACATTAATGAATAAAAAATTTATAAAAAGTATGCAACTTCCGAATTTACTTAACAAGACACTTGGACCGAGATACGTCAAATCCACTTAAGCCGGACGAGCGGTATCCCTACGTGTCTAATGAGCTTCAGTGATTTGGCTATTATTGTCCAGAGTTCGAGAGCTATCAACACCAATGGGACAATCTCATGCCTGTATACCAGGTCATAAATCAGTGGGAAGTCGGATGAGACTTAGTTGTGAGGCAAGACTTAATGCAAGAATCGGGGTGGAAATTCACATTGTTTGGTTAATCGGAAAATTACTTCGAGCTGGAAGATCGCCTACTTTACCACCAGAAGTTCTATTAATGGTCATAAATGGAGGTCTTGACAACCAATCTATGAAATGGTAAACTAAAGCGAGACATTAGTCAGCAAAGAATTACAAGGAATATGTATTTTTCTGCAATTTCCAGATGACTTACAAAATCATCCAGGAATATGAGCTAGCGGTAATTACTATTTTATACTGAGACCCTATGAGACCAATTGCTCTTCCATTAGAAATTCAATACTTTCATGGAATTACGATAGTCTACTTTCAAATACTTTTTATGCCTCAGATCACGTTGATATAGGTAAATAGTTGTACGTAAATATGTATTCACTGAGCCATGAAAATTTTCTTCTTAAAGTCTATGGAAGTAATATTTAAATAAAATGAAATTGTAATTGACGATATTTTTTACGCATGACTTAATGTTAAACGCTAGAAACTAAAAGCGACTCCATCTTCTTGATACTTGAGGCGTCCAGGTAAACATGACAATTGCAAATGTGAACAGCATACCCGCAGCTGGTTGATTCCTATCCTTGAAAATCATGCCTGACTTTTCATATGGCCTCAGCCAAATCAGCATTTGCAGGACTCTGAATTTGTTTTCTACCGATTTGTGGTTATTGTTCTTTTGGCAGCTGAAATAATTAAATTAAAAAAGAAAAAATCTTTTATTTCAGTGTTTCCTAATGGAGATTATTTTGGACTTGCGTTTTAATATTGATTCCATTTCTTTTCTAGAGGACCTCGCCAATGAAATGCTTCATGAATCGCAATGTACTTTATAATTTTATTGACAATTAATTGCTGGATCTTATTTTGAATAGTTAATATTTAGATTTTATTGATTATTAATTTCAATCCCTTTCTTTATTTTGATTATGCATTAATCCAAATTTTTAATCATAAAGAGATATTTTCATGCCTCTCGCAGAAAAAATCTGCAGATACTTCTGTATTATTCCTCTGCAGGATTCACCTGTAATATTAATGAACGATATATTTCAAGTACGAGCATTATAATCGTGATATTGACTTATGATCGACTTCGATCAGTTCTCACGCCAGCTTTAGCACACCCACCTTGTCATTATGTTTCGTCTCCTACGATCTGTATCCATGCTTCCTCTACCTTTAAACCACCACGACACAACAAGCCCATAATGCTCGGCGTTTGAACGACTGATTATCGAGGGACACAAGGAAGCGCGCAACATCCATCTCCTCCTTCTCATTTCGAAAACTAGATGGCGCCTTAATAGCAGTCCGTTTCCTTCCCACCCTCTGACATCCTCCTCTTTCCCTCCCCCATCCTCCCCCCCCCCCCCCGTGGCCTTGCATGAGCATCACGTCCGCGATTTTATTAAACGTCTTCGATGAAGAAGACTTACTCGCTTTCTCAAGGACATTTCTGTGTGCTTCGCTGGGTCACACGACACCTCGTGAATCCTCAACCCTTTCCCCTCTCCCGAACACGTCCTCTTGCTCTCATCTCTCTCTCTCTCTCCCTCGCTCCCCTTCAACCCATTATGTGCCCCACGGCCTCGCTCCTTCAACTGTTTTTATTTTACTTCCCTTTCATTTTTTTCCCTTTCTCACCCTTCCACCTCTCCACCCCCCTCCTTTTTCCTGGGGGTCACGGGTAATAGGGCGTTATTTCTCTCTCTTTCACTCTCTCTCTCTTCCCCTCTTTGTTTCTTCACCCTTCCTTCTGTTTTTCCTCGTCTCCCTCCTGTTCTTCTACCTCTCCTCCTCCATCCTTCCATACTCCGTACTCCCTCTTTAAGCCTTAGCTGGCTCATCCTCAATCTCTCTCTCTTTTTCTCTTTACTCTTTCCTTCTCTTCCTCATCTAATCTCCTTCTGTATATATATCTCTCTCTCTCTTTCTCTCCTTCCCTCGACTGATATCCTTCTACTTTCCCCCGCTCACCATTCTCCTCATCTTTTCCCCGTCCCTTCCAGAAATAATAAAAAAAAGAGAGAGAGGGTAGGGAAGACGCGAATTGCCTTTTGCGAAACAACGCTTCCCGCCAGGGGATCGTGATGCTTTTATTGCCGAGATTTGTTCTGGGCGCGCGTTCTTGATTCGCGGAAAGTGGATGAGGCGAGTGGAGTAAAGACGAAGCGGTGGGACAAGAGGGGGGGATGTTGGGTGATGAGGGTCGGGGGAGGAGGATTGGCGGTGGGAAGTAGTCGCAGGGGGAAGTATTGCAGGAAGGAGAAGGGGTGAGGGGTTTAAAGGGGTGGGGGTGACGGGAGTGGGAGTTTGCTGGGAGTGAGCGATGAGAAGCAGGTAAGAACAGAGAAGGGTGTGCGGGAAATGCATGGCCACACGTCAAATCGAAGCAAGCATCAGGCAAAAAGAAAAAAAACCTCGCTCCCCGGTCCCTCGGCTGCGGAGTCAAAAATATCGTCGCGACTTGGGGCAGAAATAAACTGTTTAAAAGAGGCTCGGAATCGTGAAAAATTTTAATGATCGATTAAAAATCTTCACTACAATTCTGTCATACTTGAGGTTGGAATTATGAGAAATGAGACTAAGATAAAATTATAAATTAGGAATGGGTGGGTTGTTCTCTGGAGTTCAATCGGTTAGCGGTTTCCCGGTTTAAATTTTATCATCAGACAGAAACAAAATTAATGAAATGTATGGCAATTATCGTAACAGGTTGTGAATCATAAAATTAGTTGTTAGGGGACTAACATGCTATCCCATTCCTTATTAATCTCTTTATTCTTTCATTGTTGCTTTTGCTGACGTCTTCCATCGCTTTTTTTCTCTCCTCGATTCCTCCTTAGCCTCCCTCTTTGATTTTGCCCTTTTATGGATCCTTCCGTAGCCGTCCTCAGTAAATTATTCTACTTCAGGATACTCGTATGAACAATGTTAAGAAATAGACACGAGGATTAATTAGATTAGGGAGTGCTTCCCCTTCAGAAAAAGCATAATCGCAAGAACTTCCCTCTTCTAATCGGTCCCTTTCTCATTCTCCACTCTTTCCATTACTGCTGGAATCATCTAATATAAACCGTTGTATGGATTTTTGTATATAAGTGTGGATAGAAGGAGAGGTATGCGGTTAGTACAAAATATTTTTCAGTGGTATCCCGATTCCTCCTAGAGGTGCTTTGTGGAGAGCACTTTGAGTTAGTACGACGTCCGTCGGATGGGACGTTAGACTGCGAACCCCTTGGCGCCTTTCGACAAGAGTAGGCTAATTCCGACGCCGGGTTTGTTACATCAAGTTTCCCATCCATCTTTCCATACCTAATGGCGCAAATGACCTTACATGTCGGTCGCCTCCCAAACAAAACCAAACGGTTCAAGTTGAGAATTAGGAATGAGGCGGAGGGAAACCGAATGTCAGCATCGATCCACATTCAGTTAAGGCTATTTGATAGATCTATAATTTAACCTGGCACGGATCGCATTCCAAGCCAACAAAATAAATGAGAGCGGATTTTAGCAAAAAATTGTACAGATTCCTCGGATTATGAGCCATTACGCCATCTCTCAAACCAATATAACCCTCTTATGGTGGACCTTAGTAGTATGCCTTATATGGAAAGTTTAAGTTACTATTAGAATAATTGCAATGAAATTGGGTATTGCCTGGTTGAAATGTATTCATGCATGCATTCATGAATACAATTTTGCTAAAAACGGAATGCAAACAGAATGAAGCATGAAGTAAAGGAAATGAAAAATAAGTTCTAAGGGAAAAATTCCCAGCTTAGGTACTCAGAATATTGAGTTACTCCATCAATGTTCTCATCTTTACGCGACAGTTTTTTTTTAAAAGAGTGACGGTGATCCGCTGTTTTCATATGCCTGGAGCCACCCAGTAATAATTGCTAGTTAAAGTCATTGAAAATGAGGTGAATTATACAAATTGCGTTTCATGATAACAATAAGTTTTTTATATCCTAATTTTTCATGTAAGCCTGACGTCCATGACGGCTGTTTTTCCACTCGCGCCTGAATTTTGTCGCTCAAAGAGATCTAGCGTACAAGTATTACGCGTGAGGCATCCGTCGATGTACGAGTAGCTCCTTGAAATAGTTCCTAAAATGTTGCTCTGAAGAGCTCTTCCCAAAACGCCAGATTAGTCATTTAAACAATTTTATCGGTATTAGAGGTGTAACAGCTCCCTAACGCCATCTCCTGGGCAATGAATCGGAGAACTTGGCGCTTTATAAGATCGTAGATTTCAGTGTAAAGTACATTTTCTCGATAGCTCCAGCATTCGTCCGGCAAGTGGAGAGATCCGGTGTTCAAGTTCCGGTCGAGGAAAATATTTTTACATTAGTGGTCTGCCTGAATCCGCCTTCCCCACCTCTACTGTGTTCGTCCTTTATATGTGTTCCTTTCCCATTTCCTTATCTCTATTTCTAAGTGAATGAATATTTGTTCGCCGTATGGCGGAATTTCGTGTTTGAATGTATATATGTGTGTGTATACTATATATATATATATATACATATATATATATAAATCATTTAACCTCACCCGACGTATATGAATGTTGGAAAATAGAAACTGGGTTTTTATTATTTTCTGCTGTATGGTTTTTGGTGTCCTGTCAGGGACACCAAAACACCTAGGGTCCATCGAAAATCTACCTTTATCAATAGAATATCGTATAAGTAATCCCAAATCAGCTCTAATATTACTAAATACGTCTAAAAACACTGCATAATGCGCACGTTTTGCTCATACGTTTAAGATATTCAATGCTCTAATTATGGTTTTTCAGCTATCTCGGAGATATAGTTGAGAGAAATTTACCTTAAATTTATTTTTATACAGCGCGGCGTTTACAATAAAAGGGGTTTCACAATGATAGACGGACAGTACAAGCTTGACGAAATTTGAAGAAATTACTACGACATTAAGGGGATGCCGCAATTCAGGCGTACGTATCTAGTTTTCTTGATTTCATCCGTTTTCGGGAAGGATGCTCCTGGATTTTAAAGGAGAATTGAAAAAAAATGGGAGAGCGGAAGGAAGCGAGAAGTGGGGACAGTACGAGAGAGTGAGGGAACGGAGAGAAGAAATGCAGGGTAGAGGAGAGTCGGGAGAGGAAATTTTGGCGGGAAGAGGGAGGAGGTTAGGTGGGTGCGTGGCTAAGCTGATAGATGAACATCTTTGCAATAGGATAAGTTTTGGTTTATTCCTCTTTAAAACGCATAAACTTCCCCAATTCGCGAGAAAAGCAAACTCTGAGAGAATTGAGACGAACGCCAGTAATCCACATTCGTCCGGGGAGGAGACATGAAGACCTGTTTCTTAGGGTATTGTTTGGGAAAGACTAACATTCACGCAGGTTGGATGAGCTCGATAAGTTTAGCACCAAATTAGAAGTCGTGGTGTTGAATCTTTTATTGGAGCTCATTATGGCTATACGTAGGCTTGTACCATCGGCGATAAGGCGATAAAATGCACGATTTTCGTGCTCTGATTCTCTTCGAAAGTTAAATGTCATAATCAAAACTCGAAATAATTGGAAGTTGTAGGCTTCGCGTGTCAATTCACGAAACTCCTCCAAGTCCAAGGAATGATCCTCCTGCCTGAGGTACATAAGTGGATTCAGGGCGGACGGCTTTCGATGGGATGCTTACCTTCAAAGAGTCAGGTTACCGCGCACGAGAATTTTATAGCTTCAAGAAAACATATATGTCAGTAACAAATCCTTAAACTGCTATTTCATATAATTTGTTTTATGTACATTTTTTCCAGCTATAAATTACTAAAAATTCAATTAATCCATCTGAGATATATGGTTAGGGGTTGATTACATTCTTTAACTGCAACAAACATGCCAAATTGTCCCTTTTTTAAATAGCATTAATTTTTTATTGCCAACTACTGCCGGAAGGTATCAGAAGGAAGCACATTTTTTTTAGTCATTAAGTTTCGAGTTTTTCTTTTCTGATTAATATTGCACGAGAAAGTATCAATTATATGATTCTTCAATTAATCTTCCTACCTTGGTTAATGCCTAAAATAATCCGTTTCAGATTCCAATGTGTTGAAGAAGCCCAAAAATGTTTATAATTTATAAGTTCGTTTTTTGCGCTCACTTATTGGTACAAGAATTAACATTCGCTGTTTTCAGCTCGTTGGTCTGTTGTACTTGACATCTCTCCATACGTTTTGAGATCGTTTCAGATCAGTTTCCCCCCTCCTGGTTGAATGGAGTATTGAAAGTTGTGACATCTTCATACCTAACATTGCTCGTTTGACATCGGCTACTGCTTTTATTTTACATCCTCCTTTTTTTCTAACCCTAACGAAATTTTCATCCCACTGAAATGGTGAACATTTCTACAGGGAATATAATTGAAGCCATGCAAGCAATTTGGCTAAGACTGCCGATATCAAATTCCCTGGACCATTTCCTGGTGACCGGAGGTTGATTCCTCATAAGCTTAGGCACTGTGCATCAAAAACTCCAAATTTTATGGACTATTCGGTGTATTCGATTCACATTATTATTTGTTAAACCCTCATCCCGATCATTCATATGCACTTAAATTACGTCCTAGTCAAATAAGTAACAGATAACTACACTCACAACTTTGGGTCATTGCTGAACATTGCTGCGACGTGAGCTCCGTGTTCCTAATGCGTAAAGGGGCTACAAACTCTGCATGCAATAAAAACGTATCCCGAACAAGGAGGAGGACCACTCAAGATTCCGCAGTCGAGCCGTTCACGGAACCAAAGGGTTGGACGTGTAGAGTACATGCGAAAACCATAGAGTTGTTCCCCCCCCCCCCATGGACGGACTGTGAGAAGTTGTTTTAAGAGTGAAGGATAATTAGAAAGTCATGAGAAGAGTGAGGGAATGAGATGGAAGAAGATTAAAAGGAATGTAAGGGTTATAAAGGAGAACGCGTAAAAGCGAAAGCGTGACATGCACAGGGTCTAGGGGCATAAGAGGTCATTGACATTCTGAGGTCTCCCTTCTCGTGATCTGCTATTGGTGATCTACTTTCTTTATGGATGCCCGAAACTCTGGAAGGCCAACGCCTTTTCTGGAGTACTCACACAAACCGAAGCCCAGCGAGAGGTAAAAAAAAGCACGCTGCTACTTTCCATTGCCAATATTGGCAATGCACTTATGCCTTATACGCCTAATACGTATACTCAAGAAATCCTCGTCGTGTCAATATCGATTTTAATGCAATAATAATGAAATAAGCCACCATTAATTATAATTAATGGTGACTTATTTCATTTCCTAGTCCTAATGAACTGCATTATTATTCTTGATAAAAATAAA
Organism: Hetaerina titia; assembly: GCA_037158775.1. Taxonomy (NCBI): domain Eukaryota; kingdom Metazoa; phylum Arthropoda; class Insecta; order Odonata; family Calopterygidae; genus Hetaerina; species Hetaerina titia. The sequence continues at coordinate 54,306,613 of CM073776.1, read as the reverse complement.
TTTGCCGACCCCGGTGGTGGCGGGGTAACGTTCTCGCCTGCCAATCTAGTGTTCGCGGGTTCGATTCCCGTCCAGGTGGTTTTTCCTCCACCTAGGGATTGGGTGTATGTGATTGTAATATTGTTATATCATTGCATAAGTACCAAATTGCTGTTTTCTGACTAATGCAAAATAAATGAATAAAGATCACTGTACGTAGAAATCGGTAGCAGATTTCGTATTTACGTGGAGCGTGTTCTTTAAATTTTTTCTCCATCTGAATCCTACCCTACATGTGAGATATCTCTTGTATGTATAAACGTGAAAGATGTCATTACGACAGAAGGAAGTTCTGAATGTCACGTAGCTGTGCATCGTTAAAAATACTGTACATAATTCTTGATAAAATTCAGTTTCGTAGTTGGGGAGAGTGCTTGACTAGTAACAGGTTGTAGAAGGTAGCCAAAAATGTCAAGTAAAATAGATGGTAAATAAACTGGATAATGAATCCATTTAAGAAAAGTACCTACAGTTAATTTGCTTTGAAATTTTTTAGTAAAAACTAAACGTATCTAATATATAGAACATAAATGCTGACTTAAGTTGAGAATTAGGTTGTTTTATATCATTAATAGTTATATTCACCTGTCAAGGTAAATTGAGGTCAAATTTTCTCCATCCCCACGTCTTATTGATCTGATTTCTTAGCGGAACCACATCGATATTAGCTTTCCTCTTTCTCGATGACACGTCCTACTCTGGGCCATTTGCTTTCCGCCGTATCGAGGACAACACAAGACGTACTCGGCCGAATACAACTCAATTAATGTTCTGTCAACCGTTCAGATTAAAGGCATTTCTAGGCAAAATTCTCATAAAACCTTACCCCTCACGAAATACTATGTAGTAGGTAATAGCGTATTAAGTTTATATCTACTCTTCAAGATCGAATTTTGTATTAAGATCACTGTTTATTTTCACCCTGACAAAATTTAGGGATACGAGATCCTGAGCATCTTCTGTATAAATTAGTTGCTAGTTCTAGGTCTCCGTATAATCGTATCCAAACGGTATTACTTCCAGCAGTTCTATGAGGAAACAGGAATAGTAAAAATCACCTAGCTCATCATATTGAATGTTGTTTTAAACCACGTTTTAATGAAATGGACTGATTAAGTACCGAGCCGATTACGAGTCCCAATTACCATGATTAATCGGGAGCGGTACGTTGGAACCAACCGGATCCCCAACCTTGATATGTGAATTTACTTCTCGTAGGTCTCAGGACGAGGTGAACTTAACTATTCTTATCTAGCCGTGTCATTGGAACTCGCCTTAAATTTGATTAATATGGTTTTCTTAGTCACGTTTTTTAAAAATTAATTCATGCAGTTGTGCTAGGAATATTTCATGTAATGCGGTCAGAAATAAGTCATTCGGTTTTTCATACGTAACTATGAAACGAAATAATTATGTGAATTAACCGAAGTCAGTGAAATCATGAGACAACGTGGCTATGCGAATGATACCACAAGTCTACGAATGTGTGTCTGTGTGCATGCACATATACATACATATAGGTGGGGGAAGGTTCCCTCCACCTTCCCCCACCTATTAGAATTAACCCCAACCCCCTCATCCCTTACCCTTTCCTTCTGGTGCTACACCCCCTGCCACACACCTTTTTTGGTGGCTCGCAGGATATTTATGTAGATGTAAATATACACATGTATAGATTTCTGTCTATAAACATACATATATTTGTATATGTATATATATATGTATTTATATATATTTTTTTGTATATTTGTGTGTGTGTGTGTGTGTAATTTCGGTTTCTTATTTAAATCCATGTAAATGAAACACATTGCGTCTAACGCTTAGTTGATTTTAATATGACTTTATTTTATTTACAAGTAGAAGACTTACCCGTTCATGCGGCTTCTATTAAACAATGTCCATTCAATGAATAACATTTTATCAACCAATTAAGAGGTAAATCTGAAGCTACCATTCATAATCATTCAAATTATACCCTTGAAACGGTAACTAATTCGATGTGTCGGGTGTGATCATTGCAAAGCTAACTATACTTTGTCTCTTGGCAACATAAGGGCAGTAAACCCAAATACTTTTGAAGTGAGGAGTATTTAGAGAAAGCAAAGGAATTAATTTTTAACAAATTCCATTAATGTTTCATGGGAGGAGAATTTAAAGAGTTAGTTATCATACAATTACATATAAACTGCTTAAAATTTGAGGGATGAATTTAAAATAAATAAATGTGTGAAGTCTTTGAATCAGATAGAGTTCTAGCTAAGTCATTAGCCGCTAATGATATATTAAATATTGGACACCATCTAATGGTAATATTTATATATATGGTTATGAGGTAGGAAGAGGTACGGAGTGAAGCGTATTTGACCAAAGTCTTGAGGTGAAAGAGGAAAATTTCAAGTCTCGCAGACTCGCTTGACATTCAGCGCGGTTAGTAATCAAACTTATTTTGTTTGTAGCTCGTTGGAGGAAAGAATATCGCCTTTCGCTCCGCATGAAGCAATTTAATCATTTGTTTTGGCGAGGAGAGAAGTTTCTCATGGGTCAGAGGGGAGGTCGGAGGAGTTGGGTGGGTCATGGCCCCTTGCGAGATGTTTTTCCCACTGGCTATTTAGCGGAAAATTTCAAATCTTGTTTTTTCTTAGAATAAAGTGAGCTGAAGTATTCTGTTTTGGGAATGAGATTTTATAAAGGAAAATATATGACACTCTATTCATGGATTTTTGGATTTCAGTCAAAAATATTCTGTCACGTAAATCTTACTTTTATGAACAATGGTTAATTGTAAGTCTTAAATCACAAATTTTACGGTTAGAGTTTTATTTTGTGGTAATCATAGTACACTCAGTTGGATTTGATTGAATCATCGGTGGCTCTAAGAGGTGAGTGTGATTAAAATCTCTATCGTCTATCGTTGGTATTCTTACAGGTGTATGGGCATTTGAGGGAGAGAACATTTAAGTTTTTCAATTGATGGCTTTTGTCCTAAAATTATATAAAATTTTGTGCGTTTTTGATGACTATTTTGCACAACGGGTGTCCTCACATGGCTGTGTTTCATGTTGTCATAGAGCGTACTTTTATGGTTAATAAATTTTCTTTGGATTCCACACAATAATTTCAGCATGACTACTCCACCATACTACCTTGATCAAAAAGTTCCCGGAATAACCACCATGTGGCACTCCCATCGTTCCGATTTGAGTTCTGTTTTTTTTGTTAAATTGGTACATCTGTTGTTGATATTCCCTTTAAATCTTAGTGTCATAACTTGACATTTGCAAAAGTTACGTAGCCAAGAGTACATCTATCTCTGTGTGTGTTGGCGATTTTTTACAATTGTAGAAATGGATTTAAATTTGCAACAACGAACTTGTATTAAATTTTGCGTAAAAAACGGATTTAGATGAATAAACTTGTATTTTTAATTTTCTGAATAAATTCCGGGAACCTTTTGATCAAGGTAGTATATTGGAATTTTGTTGAGCAAATATTTAAAGTAGTGTCCGTTGTTCCAGTTTTCTACATTTTTGAAACGATCTTTCTTTTTTGGAAATTGATAACATTATTTTTTTCATCGCAATGCCTATTTTTACGAATATAATTTACTGCCGGAAGTGGTCACAACTGACAATGAATGCCAATTTTCACATTTTTTTAGGACGTGAGATTTTTCATTTCGATTTGGAATGTGATTAGATTGCAGGATGGACTCTCAGTTCAGCAGAGCAAGGAAATTCTACCAAAGGTCGCAGGAAAACTGTTTTCCTATGTAAATACATACGGACATTCTCGTTACAATGATTTAGAGCTTATTTGGGACAAACGGCTACGTGGTTTCATTAAATGAAACTAAAAAGTAGAGATGCGTATGAATTTCATTTTCTGTAGGTGAGAGTTTTGGTTGCAAATTATTTAACTGAATTCATAATGGAATAACTTGGTCTGATATTCAGTGTGCAAGACTTTACAGTAGTCTTTATGTACGAACTCCTAAATAATATGCACAAAAGGCCCTGATCCTTTGCTTGAGCATCAACCGTAAGGATGACGGCAGATATATAATTTATTGGGTAGAAATTGAATGAAATACACTGTAGAGGCTAGTAGAATTATCATCCATTATCTATGGACTGGATTGGCAAATTTACAATAAAAAAATATTAAAAAAGGCTCATTCACTTAACCTTAATCAAGATTGTAAAGCAATCGTAAATTGGGGTATTCAATTTCACATCAATTCCAGAAATTTGATGCCAAGCATCATCTTCATTTCTTTCACACGTATTATCGCTCATTATTTTGTCAATAAGCATACAGTGGAATTGGGAATTGAAATCTTGGGTGAATTTTCCGGCGAAAGAATTGATTCAGCGTTCATTACATTGCACACCGTCTAAACATTTTCGTTTCTCTTTTTTGGAAACATCCATAACGTGAACGGATTTTGGCAATGGGTCGAGAATCGGGCGTTAGGCGAGCGACCGACTGGTCATTTGCCCCATTAGGGATGGACAGGAAAGAATGAAGAGTGGAGAGAAACCCGGCGGTGGCATTAGCCCACTCTTAACGAAAGGTACCAAGGGGCCCGCCCGCAGCTTAATGTCCCATCCGACGGACGAAGTGCCCTCCATAATTGCATCTCAAGTAGGGATCGGAATTCCACTGAAGAATATCTGCCGCCAGTACCAGTACGTTAGCCACTGCACCATCCCATATAAAAATATATGTATATATATATATCGATGTTGCGGAAGTACTCACGAGAGCAATATAACTTTTGGACGGCACAATAGAACACAGAATAAAACAGATAACACGTAAAAGGACAATGTGGGTGGAACAGCTCCCTAAAGCCTTCCTTTGGCAAATGATTCGGAGCACTTGGGCGTCTTAAAAACATCGCAGATCTCAGGGTAAATTAAGTTTCCTCGGTGGTGTAACGGTAGCACGTCCGCCCGGCAAGTGGAAGATCCGGTGTTCAAATCCCGGTCAAGGAAACATTTTTACTTTCGTGATCTGCTCAAAAACCGCCTTCCCCACATGTCCTGTGTTCGCCTTTTATGTGTTTTCCTATCCCCTTTCCTTATACCTATTTCTATGTTTGAATGAATATTTGTGCGCCGTATGGCGGGACTTCGTATTTGAAATATATATATATATATATAAACATATATATATATATATATATACATATATATATAAACTTATATATATATATACATATATATATAAACTTATATATATATATATATATATATATATATAAACCATAAACACAGTAATCAACCCGAAGGTCGGTTTAGTAGGTGATGGTAGAGCTCACCCGTGTACCAAGCCCGACGGCGTGTGAATATTCACACATCAGGGTAGGGGGGCCAGTTCCTTTCCCTGTGCCGGTTATGGTTTCCCAGGAAGATCTGGTACCCGAAAAATCAACTAGCTTGGGTGGAGCTGCAGGTGCCCAAAGTGCCTTGCCCGGGAATCGAACCCGGGACCCTCCGGTCAGTAGTCCAACGCTCTACCCACTAGACCACCGCGACCCGCTATATATATATATATATAAGTTTATATATATATATATATATATATATATATATATAATCAATATCGTAATTCTCTAGAATTGCCCTTCATAAATGAATGGATAATAATTGGGATGCTTTTCCAATTGAAAGAATTTTCTCAGTTACTATTTTTAACAACAAAGTAATTTTTTATAAAACTCAATAATATTTTAGATTTCACTTAATCGCGATAGTGCCGACCAAACAATTTTCATTTAAATTAGTTGTCGAGGCCTCATTTTTTCGGGTCGACTTGCTTCTTCGTACCCACTGAAGTTGTCCTATTTATGTGCTATCTGTAAATTCTCCATCGAAACATTACCCATTGGTCAAAAGGGAGGAAAAAATTCTGCCTCGAGCGAAGTTATATTCGAACGCCATTTCAAAGAGTGATTCGAAATGCCGGCGAAATGGAGCTCGCAGCAGATACGCTATGATTTTCTAAACTCGTCGCAGGATGGCGCGGACGTCTGCGCCCTCTCGCTTTTCGTGAGGCACTCTTGACCACGGCGAGTAGTTTCTCAGTCGATGCAACGAGCTACGAATCTCAGACTTCATGTTCAATTCCTACTAACAGAAAGTAGAAAAGGAAATTAAGCGTCCTCTCATACTGGGGTTAAAATGGGATACGAACTACGAATGCATGCGTACCCTGAAGCACATCGAAAGGCATATAGTATGACAAAGATTGCGGTAAACAATGAAACGGGAACAAGAGTGGAAAAAGGTACCGAAGGATGTGATAAGTATTTACAGTCTTTGTGCTTTCCATGAAATATTCGCGGAAAGAAAGGAATCGCTGTCTCTTTCTGAATGAAATTTTATATACGCGGTTTTTGGATAACATATATGTATTCATATGTGTACGTATGTGTGAGCTATATATATTATTATTATTAGGTAATCTAGGTTAAGGTAGGTTTTGGATGGACACAACTATAAAATAAACATTTTGTAACTCCAAACAAAACCCAATCCAGCAACCTAATCTACATCAGGTCCCTCTTCATCTCTGTGTACTTCTTTCCTCCCTTCATCCCATCCAACATCCCTGTCCGGTCCTTGCCCTTTCCTCGCTTCCCCAACATTCTCCCCTCTATTACCTTCTTCGACATCCCACTGCCGCTCAATACGCCTTTTATCCATTTCTCCTGCCTCCATAGGATTTCTCTCAACAAACCCCTTTCCTCACCCACCATCCCTATTACATCTTCATTTATTTTCCTTTCTGTCCATTTCACCTTCTCCACACCCACATTTCCAAAGCCTCCAATCTACGTCTATCGTCCTGCTCCAGTGACCATGATTCCGCGCCGTACATAAGTACACTCCATATCAAAGTTTTTACGAGTCTTTTCTTAACATCCTTACTCAACTTCCCCGTCATCAACTCCCTCCTCCTTGAGAAAGCCTCCTTGCCTAGCGCAATTCTTCTCCTTACGTCCCTACCACTTTGACCGTATTGTTCCAAAACACTTCCGAGATATTTAAACTGTTCCACCTGCTCTATTTTTCCCCTCCTATTTTAATATTTAGTTTAGCTTTATTGAAAATAGCATAACCTTTGTTTTATCAATATTGATTCTCATTCTATATCTATCGCACTGAATTTCTAGTTCACTCAGCAATGCTTGCAATCCCTTGGCCGACTGACAAAGTAGAGCTTGGTCATTAGTAAACATAACTGATTTTACGAATTCCCCTCTGATTGTCATTCCTATCTACATTTCTTCTCATTCTTCTTCAATCATTTCCTCCATCTATATGTTGAACAGCACCGGTGATAATGGGCAACCCTGCCTTACCCCTCTTCCTAACACTGCCCAACCGGACTCTCCGTTCCCCACTCGTACCTGAGCAGTCTGAGACATGTACAGGTGGCGGATTAACTCCCTCCCATCTCTCCAATCCATTCCTATTTTCTGAAATAGACGCATTAATTTTTCCCAATTCACTCAATCAAACGCTTTTTCGAAATCTACAAAACAGGCAAATACATCCTGATTGTATTCTATATTCCTCTCGATTAGTGATCTCATTACTGCAATGGCATCACGCGTACCTCTTCCTTTTTTAAACCCAAACTGATCATCCCCTAAGTAATCATTTGCCTTCCCCTCTATCCTTTTTTATGATCTCGAGAATAACTTTAGCTGCGTGGGATATTAAACTTATTGTTCTGTTGTCCTCACATGATGTAGGCTTTACCTTTTCCGGAATAGGAACTAACACTGATCTCACAAAGTCTTCCGGCTAGACTTCTTCCTCATAGATACTAAGAATCAGTTCATCTTGACTCTTCCTCCCACATTTTCCTAAACCTTTTAGTAGCTCCGCAGGAATGTTGTTTATCCACACGGCCTTATTTGATTTCATCTCCCTCAATGCCCTTTCTATCTCATCGTCGAGTATGTCTGGACCTCAGCTATCTTCCTTTACGTCATGCTCTTTTTCTATGTCTAACCTTGTTGGCCTAAATTCTTTACCATACAGTACTTCTATATATTCCTTCCATCTCTCGTGGATCTTTTCTGTGTCAAGTATTATCTTTCCCCACTTATCTTTAACTATTAGCACAGATATTTCCTTTTTACTTCCAGATAGTGATTTAAGCTTGCTCTATAGCGCACCAATTTCATTCATCTTCTGCAAACTTTACATATGTTCGCACTGCGTCGTCACTGCGTCATAAACATATTCTATAGGAAATGACTTTAAGGGAATTGAAAAAATGTGGCAATATAAGGGGGGATAGACAGTATTCTGGCGGACTACGTAAAGGTTAATTAAAAGGTGGGAGGAAGACTTTTTAGGGACTAACCAGATTTGTGTCAGGAATTTGGCCGGAAGTCTTTGTCAGATCAGTGTTAGTTCCTATTGAAAATTGGTAAAGACTATTTGAGACCTAAACAACATTAATTAGATTTGACGCTTTTTAAATGTGGGTGTGTAGCATGTTGACAACAGTGAAATTAGTAGATAGGAAAACAAAAGAAGAGCTAGGCATAGTGGGGGATGAGACGGGGATTCGGAGAAATCAAAAGGTGGCAGGAAAGGCCTTGATAACGTATGAATGATAATTACGTCGAGTCTCAGGCCGAGTAACTTGTATTTTTAGTCAGATTTTTTCATTGGAGGTTACTTAATTCCAAAAGGAACTGAATTCCATACCAGTTGATTTCATGCCTTTTGCTAAATTATCCATAGCCCTTCTCTAGCTGCAAAGAACATTCATGGTCTTTATTTCACACGTGATACATCCCTGTGGCGGCATCGATGTAAATTGCGGGTGTCTTTATCAAACCTCACTTTGAAATGTGCATATTTCTTTTTAATGCGTCAGGGACTTTATTTTTGTTGTTATTACCGCTTGAGTAAATGTAAAATGCAATTTTAATCTAATTATTGATACTATTTTTTTAATAGATCGTAAGTTGGGACTCTGTTATGTATTAATTAAAATTGGTAATTTTAATTGTCATGATATTCCACCATATCACGCCTGAAACGTCTCTTTTTATTCTGTATGTATGTTGATTGTGATATTATTTTTACAGTGTTTTAGGGAATATCTCTTGTATATGGTGATCCGTAGCGTGGGTTTCTATATATGAATTAATTTGCCATTGTTCCCTGTCCTATTCCTGGTCTTATTGTTTTATTGGTGATGTTCTGTACCACAGCGATGTTCAGTGTCCTCTCAACTGTAGTCATTGATACAAAAAATTAGGTCTTTCGAAGTTGGTACAATCTCACTACCGATGGAAACTTTTAGGCTTTTCACTTTTTGAAGGAGAGGAAAAGGTGCTTAAGTTATTTGACTGAACAAGGAGCAGTATCATAATTTTTATGTCAAATTGTTTTTTGATTAGTAATAAGTCTTTCTCTTAGTAAACGAGACTTAAAACTCTCTGGTTTGGCATAAATATTTGAACCCTAGTCTCATATACATGCAATATGTAGCCAATTGTAATCTGTAATGAGCCAACCCTATCACGACTGTGTTTGAATATCATAAACTTTTATAACAAGCCACTTGCATGCTCCTTCATCACCAACACATGTCTCCATGGAGAATAAATCATTCCTTTTTTTAGTTGCTAGAAAATCCCCTTGAAACCTGTGCTCCCTTTCTAATTAAGAAAGAAATTCGCGGAAAAATATGAATTTAAGCTACTTCGGTCAACTTTCGAAATGCTGTTACCGTTCCATATTATACAGAATTCACGGTTTTTCATTTTCAGTCATCAATTAATTGTTTTGATTTTTTTAATCAACAATTCAAATGAGGTGTTTGTGTACTTACCATTAGTCACCAGCGTGAGATGCTCCAGGATAAGGTCGCGTAAGGAAATAAGTAATATTTTATTTCACTAAATATGATAATAAAAGGAAATATGAAGAAAATATTTATTAGAAAAATATGCATACATTCATCTCCCTAGGAAACTGGTTTGAGTTCCAATTTACGTGATTTCGTAAGATATTCTTAGTTCGTTCGGAATAATTGCACATTATTTAACCCCTTTTACCTTTTAGAATACGACGGGTCTATAAACTGGGTGCTCTCACCAAAGTCAAGGTGGAAGCGGTTGATTGCATCCAATTTTGCTGGCAAAATATTCGAAAAAACTAAAGTTATAAATACAGGTTGCTGAAGCTATTGCAGTGAGTATGATGCATATGAATGCCATTCACTGGAAAAAAGAACATAGTTGAGCGTTTATGGCTGTATCGTTTGTAATTTCATATTTCAAATTATAAAATGAGAAGTAAAATAACTTTTACGACCCACTCACTAATAATTGCTTTACTAACCAGGTTTCAAAGTCACACGTAACGTTCGGGTAAGGTATTCGAACCCAGCCGTCATAATTATATTTTTATAGGAAATGGGGAATGGATTCTCCGTTTCAATTGAGAGTAACTACATGTTCTTATGAACCCATTATTTAATGTCATCTCATCAGTGGGGAATTGATTTATACAAACTAGCGCTTTGGTTTTGTGTTCTAATGTACGTGATTGTAACGTGTGGGTTCGAAAGCTTTATTGAGACTTGTCAATAAATTATAGGCGAGCCAACGAATTTTTCATTCATTACGCTGGAATAGACGCTTATTGTTTCTTTAAGATTCACATTCAGAGCGTATGAATTAAGTTGAGGCAACACTGTTTAGATTTACGATTTCCATGTCATTCGTTGTAGTAGTCTTTTTGAATAAGTTGCAGTTCAATAACCACACTTCGCATTGGAGGAATGCTCAAACTAACTTACATTCACATTAGGAATACATAGTCTATTATTCGTAAGTTCCATTATTATTCCTTTTATCCAGCGAAGAATATGAGATCTTCTGAAATCATACAATAGAGGTGTATTCCGCCTTTCAGAATATAAAAGGTCAGAGGCTTAAAAAAATTCAAATTTAGATAGCAACCACCCAACTGCACTTGATCTTCCAACACATGTATTTAAGGAGAATAAACAGTTTTTTTAATAGCTCCGTAAAAAATAAAAATATGATAATGATAGAGTCTAATGACATACATCTATAATAAATAGGAAAAAACAATAGAAGACAAATGCGGCCATTGGAAAGCCTCGCTGTGATCTCAAAAGTCATAGTCCGAGCGGCTTTCTCCCCCTCTTCAGCGGCCGATGACTGGGACCACATAAGCGATACTTTCCCCTTCTTCACACGAAAGTCCCTACTTTTTCTCTAACTTCCACTTCAAGGAAGTTTTTGTTTATATAACCTTCACGCGATCACATAGGATCCCACACGAAAAAAAACTAAGTTCAAACACCTGGTGATTTCAACGACCGTCGGGCCACTTGGCGCGCGTGGCCCGTTGACAGCTCATGAGCGTCTGCGAAATCCGTTGCATTGTCCCCTTACCACTCTTAAGCTTCTTTCGTGCTGAGATCCAGAGGGTTTCCCTCCCCTTCACCGAGATTCTCCCTCCTATCTTCCTCCTCTTCGTCTTCTTCTCCTCCTCTCCTAGACCCAACTTCCCAGTTGCCATCCTCGGCGTTCTCCTCATCTCTCCCTTCTTTCCTCCTTCCTCCAACTCCATTTCCCCTTCCATCTTCTCCTCCAACCCCCACCTCATCCCTCCTGCTACCCTCCACCCCATCCTCTGCCCCACCCCTCTCACTCCTCCCACCCTTGACCGAGAGGTCCATGGGGTCCTCCTGGTCCTCCGGAGAAGAACATCTACTGCTCCCATTGCCACTGCTGCTCCTCGCACAGGCCGGTGGCGCCCGACCGACGCCGCTGCCTTCCGGCGAGGAGAGGCACGAGGAATTGGTGCTCACTTCGTCTCCTCCGCTCCCTCCGCTCGGCGACCTCTGTGACCTCAACACGCTGTCGAGGTAGAACCTCTTGTGGTAAACGTCCATTTCGTGGAGGTGGTTCTCCGCCGCCAGCGCTCCGGAGCGGATGTGATGCTGGCGGTGGGCGGGTGGGCCGTGTTGATCGGGTGGGAAGAGGGACTTGATCCGGGGGGCCGAGGTACCTCCAGCCGAGGCCGCGGCTGCGGCGGCCGCGGCGACGGCCGCGGCGGCTGCCGCCGCACTGAAATGCGATGTGGGCAGGAATGCTCCTGCTTGAAGGAAGGGTAGCCGGAGGAACAGATCGGCGCCACCATTTGGGGTCGCAGGAGCCGACTGGGGTGCCTCTGGAAGGGCCAGACCATCCCTCCTTTCGGTTGAGCGGTGCCCGGCCACCCTTGGGGCAGAGCCCTTCTCGGTCGCTGGAGATCTGTCTCCGTCTCTGGAGTGGGGTGTTGCCAAAGGGGCGGAGGGCGAGCGAGGCTCGGCGCCTCCGAAACCGGAGTCGGCACCACTGCCGTTCCCACTCTTGTGGCACTCTTCCATCATCAGCATCATGAGTTGTTGGTGTTCCTCCGCGCGCTGCCGGTGGAGGTGTAGGAGATGCGGATGAAGGTGCGGGTGAAGCAATTGGTGATGCGTCCCTATAGAATCGCCGTTGGTCCGCTGTCGTAGGTCTGTTTGTGATTCATGATCAGCAGGTCGGTGATGCTGGAATGGTCCCACCGGGGATGGTAGCTGCTTGGCCTGGAAATATAAACGGGAGATATTACGAGGGTCATCCGGAAAGTAGTACCCGTTCGTGAAATAAAGACACAAAAGTAAATATTAACAAACATAAAAAATTTTATTTGAAAGAGGATACTTTAAACTACTTCTCAACTTAATCTCCAAGCAAATTAAGGCATTTGTCATAACGTGTGACAAGTTTCTGTATTCCTGCTGCATAGTCCTTCGCCGCCAGCTCATTGAGATACAGGGTCACTCCTTTAAGTTCTTCATCGCTGTCAAATCTTTTTCCTGCCAAAAAGTCTTTAAGCTTTGTAAAGAGATGAAAATCTGAAGGGGCCAAGTCCGGGCTATACGGTGGATGGTCGAAAGTTTCCCATTTGAATTGCTGCAAAAGTTTTTGTGTTATCCCAGCTGCATGAGGCCTGGCATTGTCATGAACGAGAATGACACCAGTAGACAATAGACCTCGCCGCCGATTTTGTATTGCCCGCCGTAATTTCTTTAATGTTTCACAATACGCATTGGCATTAATAGTGTCTCCACGGGCCATAAAATCAATAAGCAATACACCTCGTCGATCCCAGAAAATGGTTGCCATGAGTTTCCTGGTGGACAGAACTGTCTTGAATTTTTTTGGTTTGTTTGGTGAATGAGCATGATGCCACTCCATTGACTGTCGTTTACTCTCAGGTGATGCATAACAAACCCATGTTTCGTCACCAGTAATTATGCGAGTCAAGAAAGAGTCTCCTTCATCAGAATAACGTCCCAAAAACGTCAGTGCTGCAGCCATACGCTTGGTTTTGTGCTCATCTGTAAGCATGCGAGGGACCCATCTTGCACAAATTTTTGCATAATGCAGATGGTGTTTAACAATTTCATGAACAATTGTTCGAGAAACATTGGGAAAATGCTCACAGATGTCATCAATTGTGACGCGCCGATCGTTCCTCACGAATTCGTCAACTGAGCTCACCAGTTGGTCTGTAATGACAGACGGTCTCCCTGAACGCTCATCGTCGTGTGTGTTCCCCCTCCCCATGTTGAAGTTGCGACACCACCGCCGAACAGACGACTCGTCCATTACATTGTCTCCATACACCTCCTTTAATTGGCGATGAATATCACATGGGCGAACGTTTCTTGCATTGAGGAATTTAATCACTGCCCTCACTTCACAACTGGCGGCGTTCTCAATTTTTTTTAAAAATTGTAAACAATCACAGAAACAACACAGGCAATGCTAGCGTCACGCAACTTGGCTCAGAGAAGGCAGACAAGCCACTGAAGCTATCTGGCCTCGTCCAGCGGCTACTCGGGTCGTCAGCACTTCATGCGGCACGAACGGGTACTACTTTCCTGATGACCCTCGTATTTAAAACACATGATCACATTTCTCCTTCCTCTCGTTCATGGGTAGAAAGTTTTTAGAAAATGTGTTAGGCATCCTGGATAAAGCTTTGAGTCATTTTCTCGAAACAAAATAATACTCTATAAACCTACCGATTTCAATCCTACTGCTGATATTTGAACCACCCGTTCAACGCCGCGGTCTCTTGCGTATTTGTAGCATTTAACCGACCCTAATTTTCTTTGGCAATCACGCATTTATTCAAAGAATTCTGCATTAATGGTTATGCAAATGTAATATATGATATTAATGCTACCACACAAGTGTAAGACACATTTTTTGGTTCAAGTGTTCAGTTTATTTAATCAAAGAACTAAATAATAATTATTTCGCAGCTGACAAAGGACACTGAAGTTGGTTAAGGTAAAGAAATGATGAAGGGAGTTAGAATATGTAGGCCGCATGTGTGGTTATTTTGGAAGTGTATTAATGAGGCTTTAATATGAAGTAAGCAAGGATTTAAGGGCAAATGTTTAAAAGTGAATATGGGGATTATTGAGACCTTTGTTGTTCTCTGTACGACTTAAAATAAGGAAATTTTGGGGATATTTTAGTTTTTCTTATTTTTAATATTTTTATTGAATTAATGGAATGTAAAAATAAGTCGACTTCGTGTTTCCTAGCAGTATCAGTGGATGATTTTTGGTATCTGGATATTTTGCCTATCTCTATGTCCTATTGTGAGTAAGATAAGAGAAATGAAACATAGAAAGTCGATGAAATAGTACACGTATTATTAGGATTGAATAATATTATCTGTTTTCTTAAACAAGAATCGTTACGTCTTTATATAGTTTTTATATTTCTAAACATTTTACAAATTGGTATCAAGATAAAAATTATTCTTTGTATTGGCTCTTACCTCACTATTTTTCCGGTTACTTGTGAACACTGTTAAATTACTTTAGAAGAATCAATCATACTCGATAATACCTTGAAGAGCTCAACTGATAGAAATTTGTATTATTTTTCTTTGGTTGTAATCCCATAAATTACTGTTATGAATCAAATACTTCTGCTACTCTTGTCTTTGAAATTCATTTTCTTAGGCAGTTCAAAGTAGGAATGAGGGATATTTAATCATTTATTATTTTGAAACGTTTGAGACTATTTACTCATGAAGACAATTTAACTGCTGTTTAAAGGGAAGCAAGTAAAACGAACACTAATTAAAAGTTTATATTTATTCAACGTATTCAAATTTAATACAATTTACCTTAAATTAATGCCTCTACCTTTAGCTTTTTTCGTGAATTTTCACGAAGAATCCTGAATCAGCGTTGATGCCATATTAAATGAAGTTTAGTTAAATAGTACGTTCACTTTGTTATGTCATTGCTGCTAGTGTTGGCTTCATGAATAGATAATAATATCACTCGTAGCAATACTATCGTATCCTTCCATCCACTCTTGATTTCTTCGTCAATTCAAATTCCTTTCGTTAGTACGTTAAGGATTCTCTTTACTTTTGATTTACTGGAAATTTCAGATCAGCATTTATTTTAATTTCATATTCGTTGATTTTGGTGGATCGTGATCAGCATGTCATATTGCGGGAAAGCGAGGAAACACTCTGTATGTTTCCTTGCATCCTCTGTAAATATAAAGAAAAGGTTAACCGTAGTGCTGGTGATACGTATCTTTCGGCTTTATCTAGGCACTTCAGTAACGGTCACCTTCTTTATCCTTCCTTTTTACTGTGCCTAATTACATGGTTGGCTGATTCGTCTCTCTGATGAGAGATCGCGAGTTGGCCGTGGCTCGCGAAGAATATGCGCCGTACACGTGACGTAGGCCTACGCGGTCCTGTTTGAACCGGATTTCTCATTTTCAATTGAGTACGCTAAATTCAATTAACGCTAAAATCCTTAATCTATGTATCAGACGGTTTAAATATAAGGAATCCTTGGATTTGATACGCTCTGGTCAAACCAAGAAAATCGATCGTTCCAGCCTATCTCTTCACCCTATTCTCAATTTTCTGCCACCGATTCTCCCTATCCTCGTACTCCATCCCTTCCACTACTCTCTTCCTCCGGTTATGTTCAGTCGAACAGGACTCTCGTACTTATACTTCTAATATATGTTTCCTTTCTATAACCCAAACGTAGAGTTTTTGCCTACTTATAATAGACGGAAGTTATCCCACCTGTCCCACCGACAGCCCCTTCCCACATTCTTCGGCGGACTAGCCTCATAATTCGTGGCTCCCGTGTCCTCGTTGATCTCTAGATCCCCTATTGTCCACCAGGTCGGAAATAGATATTGCATTACAGTCCCTTGAAATACGTACCTGGTGGTGATGGTGGTGATAGGGGAAGGCCGCCAGGGCTGAACTAAGGGGATGATGATGGTGAAGGGAGTGATGATCGTGGTGGGAAGTAATGGTTCCTCGGTGTCCGTTAACGTGGTTGTGAATCTGCTGGTTCTCTATGTTGTTGGCTTGCTCCTGCAGGAGGCAGTGTATCTTGAACCAGTTGGACCTCCTCCCGTATCGGGAACCACTCTTTGACATGCCCACCATGAGGCATTTCCGAAGACGGCAAGCCTTGCATGAGGTGCGGTTCTTCTTGTTAATAATGCAGCCCCCTCCATTCTTGCACTCGGAGATGGAACCCAAGTTGTTGTAAGACCGACCGAAGAAAGACTGAAATAGCAATGAAAGAGTTTTCTATTAATTATTTCGCCTTCGTTGAAGAAGCCCTCCTTATATGCTATGGTTTAAACATGTTTTAACTTACTCCATAACATTTCAGTATGACGTATAGTTAGATCTGAATAAAGGAATTTAAATATGAAATTCTACACGCATAAGGAAAAAGAAAATTTCATCAAAACAGTTTGGGAATTATATATATATATATATATATATATATATATATATATATATATATATATATATATATATATATATATACACATTCAAATACGAAGTCCCGCCATACGGCGCACAAATATTCATTCAAACATAGAAATAGGTATAAGGAAAGGGGATAGGAAAACACATAAAAGGTGAACACTGGACATGTGGGGAAGGCGGTTTTTGAGCATATCACGAAAGTAAAAATATTTCCTTAGCCGGGATTTGAACACCGGACCTTCCACTTGCCGGGCGGACGTACCGCCTTCCCCACATGCCCTGTGTTCGCCTTTTATGTGTTTTCCTATCCCCTTTCCTTATATATATATATATATATATATATATATATATATATATGGAAAATAATGTAAATGGAATTAACACTAGTGAAACAAACACAGAAACTCAAGAGGAGGTAGGAGCAGGATTGTTCCTACCTCCTCTTGGTGGTTGAACCACCAAGTGGAGGTAGGTGGAGAAAGGTGGTTGAACCACCGAAAATTCGAGGCCCAGTGAGTTCCTCTGTTCCCCTATGTGTTTCTGTGTTTGTGTCTACTAGTGTTGATTCCAATTACATTATTATTCACGTCCGTGGGATTTTCACAAAAGTGTTATATATACATATATATATATATATATATATATATATATATATATATATATTCGTAATTATAACCTCTCATTTTAAATGCCTGAATTAGAAGGCAGATAATTAGATCGGTGAAAAGGTGAAAGCGTACGAATAAGCTTTAAGAATACGATGAAAGATAAGCGTGCTGTATTTTACGGGAACATGACAGTATTCACAGAGAAGAAATGATGACCTGACGAAGATACTAGTCTGGATGAAGAATGGTATGATCAACTAAAAACTTAAGGTTATAACAAAATCACGTTTAATGCCCGTAGTCGAACTAGATAAGATAATCTTCTAATAAGTTTGGTAATTGACACGCTGGAAAAAGTTACACTATTGCTGTTTAGGCTATAAGAAACCATAAAAGAGGTAAGCAAGATACAATCAGAAGAAAAAAATGACGAAGGAGGCTCTCTATCGTAGTACAAGGAAATATGCGATTTAAGAATGGCAAGTAAGGGGAAGACTTAGAAAGTTGCTAAAAGGATTTTTTTCTCTATGTATCATAATATAAACGCCTTTCTTAGATCTCAAGGCCCTCAATGATGATTTACTCCAATATAGTCGACTGCGGGAAAACTAATTTCTTTTGCATTTGCCAGTAAACCCAACAAAATTCTGCTTCGATTCACATTTTCCATTAGTTCAAAAACAGAATTTAGAAAGGTTCTTTCTAAATTCTGTTCGAAGGAGTTTAGCGGAGATATGCGCCATCGTTCTAATCCTGAGATCACGGATTTGAGACCAGCCTCGGGGGTGGGCATAGGGTAACATTGAAGATTCGGCTTCTTCGTAACCTGAACTCGAATCAAATGGCCAATCGTCATGAGACCACGCAGCATACGGGTCATTATTAGCACCCGGAAAGAAAATGTGACAACATTAATATATTTTATCAAGTGTCGCGTAAACGTAATTGATTTAGAATGATTTGTTTAGAAGATCAATACAGAATTTCAATGATCTTCATTTCTGACTGAAAATGTAGGAATGTCAGTGTCCTGAATGATTTTTCAATATAATTATTTATTTTTCGCTTAAAAAACACCCTATTTCATTCGTGAGATCTCAAGACACCACGATTTCGTGGATATCCTTCCTGCTTGTAATTGTGGGTCACCTGGTAAGGAAGTACCAGCTGGTACTCGAGCACTGACACGGTTGTCAATCCCTCTCACGAGTATGTTATACTCATCACGTTTCGTTAATAAGAATATTCATGGTCGATTTTTGCATCGACGAAAAAAATTGTCGCAAAAAGCTATTCCGTGCGGGGAAAATTGAGCTCCAGAAAAGTACGGCATATTTCAACTTACATTTACGTCTGCACAACATTTTATTACCGAGTCACCGCAAGAGCGTATGGTAGGCATGTGGTAGGCATGAAGAAGTACAGGAAGAAGTCTGTATATGGGGTGAATGATTTAATGTGCGTTCTGCGGTCGCGAATCGTGCGAGAAAAAAATATCAACACTTGAATCTATCTGTTCGGCAGTCAGCTTCCCTGATTTATTCACTATTGTCTGAATTCCCGTTGGAGTTTAAAGCTTGTGTTAAAATCAATGTTGCATTTCAACCGCAGGATTATATATATTGTATTGAGCTTAGTAAATTATTTATTCTTCGACTCTTCGTCAGCTTCTATCCTTGATTTTGTGCGTTTCTTTTGATGTAACAGATACTGCGATTTGCAAGTGATAATTGTATGATGCTTTTTTCTTTCGTGGCATATATGTATGTTGATCAGGATCCTTTTTTTTCACATTTTTTTTAATAAATTTTGCATCAAATTTTTCTGACCCCAGTCACGAATGCTCTCAGTATATTCATTTTGGCGTTAACCGTGCAGAAATATGTTTTATTTGATTTTAAATCGCATTAGTTTATCATTATACCTTTGAAATATTCTTCCATTTGCAAGCCGGCACTTAAAATACTACACGTGGCTCAATTAGTAGTAGTCATTTGAGGAGTTGAGATCATTTGCGCCATTAGAAATTGGTGGGTAATTCGGTAGGGGTAAGATTTTCAGGGAATGGAGGAATAGAGGAAAGAAACCCGATGTCGGCGTTAACCTTCTCTTAAAGGACGGCGCCTAAAGGTCCCCGATTTAGCGTCCCATCCGGCGGGCAACGTACTCCACTTAAAGTGCTCTAAAAAGCACCCCAAGGAGGGATTGAGACGGAACTGAAAAATATTGTTCCCTCCAAGATTCGAACCCGAAGCCTCGGAGGTGGGAACCCAGTACATAAAACACCACACCATTCCGATCTCCTTAATTCGTGTGTTCCCTACGACAGAACCCACACAATAGTCACGTTACGTACTCAACGTGGACAGTAACGTTCCTATGAACTCAGAGTGTATAAATTGGGTCCTTTTTTTTTAACATTTTACCTCTTTTCGAATTGTTTGACGAAATGAACGATTCACATCTGTGATGGTGAACTTTTCAATCGGTCATCTCGGTAAGTAATATATATATATATATATATATATATATATATATATATATATATATATATATATATATATATATATATATCCCATTTCACAAAATCGGAAGATTTTGTGAAATCGGTGTTAGTTCCTATTCCAAAAAAGGAAAAGGCTACGTCATGTGAGGATTACAGAACAATAAGTTTGATATCCCACGCAGCTAAAGTTATTCTCAGGATCATCAACAGAAGGATAGAGAGTAAGGCAAATGATTACTTAGGGGAGGATCAGTTTGGGTTTAGGAAAGGAAGAGGTACGCGTGATGCCATTGCAGTAATGAGATCACTAATCGAGAGGAATATAGAATACAATCAGGACGTTTTTGCCTGTTTTGTAGATTTCGAAAAAGCGTTTGATAGAGTGAATTGGGAAAAATTAATGCGTGTATTGCAGAAAATAGGAATGGATTGGAGGGACAGGAGACTGATCCGCAACCTGTACATGTCTCAGACTGCTCAGGTGCGAGTGGGGAACGGAGAGTCCGGATGGGCAGTGTTAGGAAGAGGTGTAAGGCAGGGTTGCCCATTGTCACCGGTACTGTTCAACGTATATGTAGAGGAAATGATTAAAGAGGCATGGGAAGAACTGGAGGTAGGAATGAAAGTCGGAGGGGAATTCGTAAAATCGGTTAGGTTTGCTGATGACCAAGCATTAGTTGCTCAGTCAGCCAAGGGGTTGCAAGCAGTGTTGAGTGAATTGGAGGTTCAGTGCGATAAATATGGGATGAGAATCAATATTAATAAAACAAAGGTTATGCGATTTTCCAGAAAGAAAAAGGCTAAGCTAAATATGAAAATAGGCGGGGAAAAAATAGAGCAGGTAGAACAGTTTACATATCTCGGAAGTGTTTTGGACCAATACGGTTAAAGTGGTAGGGACGTAAGGAGAAGAATTGCGCTAGGAAAGGAGGCTCTCTCAAGGAGGAGGGAGTTGATGACGGGGACGTTGAGTAGGGATGTTAAGACAAGACTCGTAAAAACTCTGATATGAAGCGTAGCTATGTACGGCGCGGAAACGTGGTCGCTGAAGCAGGAGGATAGACGTAGATTGGAGGCTTTTGAATGTGGGTGTGGAGAAGAATGGAGAAGGTGAAATGGACCGAAAGGAAAACAAATGAGGAAGTACTAGAAATGGTGGGGGAGGAGAGGGGTTTGTTGAGAGAAATCCTATGGAGGCAGGAAAAATGGATGAAAGGCGTATTGAGCGGTATTGGAATGTTGAAGAGGGTAATAGAGGGGAGAATGTTGGGCAAGCGAGGTAAGGGTAGGAACAGGATAGGGATGTTGGACGGGATGAAGGGAGGAAAGAAGTACACCGAGATGAAGAGGGACCTGATATAGATTAGTTTGCTAGGTGGGGAGTCACAAAATGTTTATTTGATAGTTGTGTCCATCCAAAAACCTACCTTAACCGGTAGATTACCTAATAATAATAATATATATATATATATACAATATACATGTATGTGTATGTATGCATATCATCATCAGTATTTCAAACCTAGGGTTCTCCTTCAGCACCATGTTTCAAAGACTTTTATTCTTCACTGGTGTACTTTTCCAATGTTCCAAGTCTCAGAACCGTAGAGGGCCATGCTCCACACGAAAGTCTTGACGAATAGCTTTCTTGTTTCTAGCCTTAAGTTCTTTGAGCTTAGCATTGCCTCTTCTTCATGAATGTGTTCTTCGCTTGATGTCGGTTGAACTTCTTCCATCCCACGTTATGCTGCTGCCCAGGTAGATGAAGGATTCCACTTGTTCTAGTCTCACCCCTCGAATTGTGATATCTGCATTCAGCTTCTCTCTTTCACTGGCGAGGATTTTAGTTTTCTTCTTGTTGATGTTTATATTCTATTCCCCGAGAAATTGATCCATAGGTCTTAGACTTGCTTGCAGGTCCTCTCGCGTTTCCCCCACTACTGCGATGTCATTTGGAAACCGGAGCATGTTGATTTGTTATTCATTTACGTTGACTCCTTTGATACCCAATTCTTGTGTTTCTTTTATTGCCTCTTCCAGGTATACGTTAAATATTGCTGGAGAGAGGTTGCATTCTTGTCTTACTCCTTTGTTTATTTTTGCTTCCATTTTCTTCCATTTTTCGTTAACATTATTGTAACCTGATTCTTGTAGGGTTTATGGATAGTTCTTCTGTCGTTATAGTCCAATCCAAGCGCTTCTAGTATCTTGAACATTTTGTTCCATTCGACGTTGACGAAGGCCTTCTCCAAGTCCACGAATGCCACGTATAATGGCTTATTTATGTGTCTCATTTTTCAGCCAGAACTCTGAAGCTGATAACTGCCTCTCTTGCTCATCGGTTTTTCCTGAATCCGAATTGGTTTTCTGAGAGGTTTCCTTCTATCCTTCCTTCTATTCTTCGGATAATTATCCAAGTATGGATTTTCGATGTTTGAGTCACAAGGCTCAATGTTTTGTGTCCTTCACATTTATCTGTTTTCGGTTTCTTCGGTATTTGCAATCATTATATTTTTCGGGAAGTCTTTTGGCATCTTTCTGCTGTGGTAGCTATCTTTGATTATTCCATAGAGGGCATCTTTTGCTTTGATCCCGAGTGTCTTGATTGTTTCTCCGTTTATTTTTTCAACTCCTGATGCCTTGCTGTTTCTCAGGTCTGTCACGACTCGCTCGAATTCGCTTCTAAATATCTGCGTACCCCGATCGTCTTTACCTATCATATTATTCTTTACCTACCTATCATGCTTTCATTTGAAAAAGATGAAAGTATCATGTCCATAAGAACTTCTCTCTCAGTTCCTTCTTTCCCTCGCTAGTGCTATCTTGGTGTACATTATTATTCACAAAAATGAACTTCAATTAGTTCAGTTCCAGTCGGTTGAAAAGTTACGGAATTGAGGCCCTGTTATGTACATTGCACGGAAATTCGTGTTTAATTTTGTCTGCAAAGAATAGGTATAAGATTTCATGTGATGGATAATAAAGTATTCCATTTTACATTTTCGTGCGCCGTTTTTACTATATCCTTCTGATATGCCGAGGGCGGAGTCCAAGAATTCTGTGGCTTTTTCCCAAAGTTTACATCCAGCAGGCAAAAATGTAGTCCAGCTTGCTTTACACTGTATTCAAACACCGTCAACTTGGTCCTTGACTTGAACGGGGAAAGGATAATGAAGAAAAGATTGGGGAAGAAAAACGGTCTCATTAACAAGACGGAGATGATCACGTATCCCCCCCTCTGATGCAAGCGGAGTCAAGGTAAGGGATGCTCCGTGTTGGCCCGATCCACTCTCGGAATTTCGAACTTAGCCCATCACTCTAATCTCGGTACGCGATGCCAGCCAATCGGATTCCAGTTCTGAATTCAGCCATTAGCTAATCTCAGACCGTTGTAAACGGCTTGGGGCTGATGCGCCTTCGGAAAGTTTTAACGCAACCCGATTGCTTTCCAAGAATCAAGCCTTCGATATTTCGATTCTTATTGCGAAATCATCCTTACTTGGGCTTAGTCAGGGAATGAAATTTTCTAAAGGGGATACTATATCATACTGTTTCATCGGTTTGGAAGGACAAAACGTTTTGATGACACAGGATGCTAAGCTGGCGACAAAACGGCAATATCGCCCCCAAGAGTTTAGTTTAATTGCTGTTTTTTAAACGATGTTGATAAAAAATAAGTCTAATCTTTCAGTTATATTAAATAAAACGCCCAAAATTCGTAGAAGTTATTATTTTCATCTGATTAATTCTATGTTTTTTCTTCATGCATGAAGTCACAATCAGCACTTTTCAATGGAATGAGTGAAGACTCCGTTTTAAAATTCTTTCCAGGTTTTATTTTCATAATATGATGTACAGTCATCACATAATTACATCCTTGGAAACTGTTAATTGTTCCTGTGCCCTTTTTTCATTCAGCAATTATTTTGAAATCATCAAAAGTTCAAAGTTTCATTTCAGAGGGTTGTCTTGTAGTTTCTTAGGGACTGCCAATCTGAAACGAAACGTAATGAGAGCCAAGAAAACAAAATCAACGCCTAAGGAAACCTTGAAGTTGATTTTTGTGACCAAAAATCCCAGCAGTAATTGCTGAATCTTATTTTTAATAAGTCAGTAACAGACTCATGTCTAGTGCTTATGATTTATTTCCCATAATGTGGAGCTATTACAGCGTTTTCCAATGGTCATTTGTAGTCTCTTTTGAATTTTTAAAAATTACGCTAGAGTAAGCGTGATCATCGAAAAGATCTCATTATTTTAAACTCATTCTTTCTCGAGTCTTATTGCGAGCATAAGGGTGTTTTATATCTTGACGCGCCTTCCACTGTAGGATTACTGAAAAGTAGTGAATGGAGGGTCCTGGGTTCGTATCCAGGGAAGAAACAATTGGATATCGTTACCTTTGGATATCCAGTTAGTGTTATTTCTTTAGTTTCTCGAAGCCAAGCGTTGGAAAAAACATAAAATGGACCTGATGAACAGAACTATCACTTCCACCCCTTTATTGTCAAGTGTGAATATCACGCGCAACTTCGGGGTGAGGTCTCTGCCTCTAATATCCGGAAGAACTTTCGTTTTAATGTCTGTGGTTAGCGGATAGATGGTGGAAAATGAATAGGGATCAAAGCAGTCAAAGTCGTCTGCGAAACTTCGTCGTTCAGTCTCTTCGGAAGGAGATTTCAAAGTATATTTATTTTTCCGTATACATAAATGTCCACGTCCATGAGGAATGCAATCGCTCCGGCAACGCCTTAAATTGAGTCTGCACACCATCTTGGATGAAACTCATTGAACAAGCACGAAAGCAATTCCAAATGAGAACGGCTAGCGTTCCTCCTCGAAGGAGGGAGAACGCCCTTCTTCCCCCGTCAGCTGTAACGTTCACTCCCCTGCCCCATCCCACACCACTGCCTCGCGTCCCCACTTCCATTTCCTCCACACCGCCCCCACCCTCTCCTTCTCAACCCACCTCCCCGCTCGGGAAAAGCGTCTCTTTTCCCCCGTGGCTGATACGTCGACGAGTAGCGACCGATTGGAAGCCATTGTTCCCATTAAAATGAACTGTCGCAAAAACTTGGCGCCGGGCCTTGGGTGAGAGGGAGGAAAAGAACACAAGGCTTGCGCGCGCGTGTTTGTGTGTTCGAGGGCATTACATAAAAGTCGGAAGGAATCTGTACCATTGAGAGAATGGAGAAGGAGGTGGGGTGTGTCTTGGATGGGGTTTATGTGGGGTGAGCGAACCTACGCGTCGTCTCTAAAAAAAACTACACGTGCGATCATGTGAACGAGACATTTTTAAAACATTACATTCATCAACTCTTTCTCTTGAATTAATTGATCAAGGAATTTTTACGAATTAAATTGCATCTTCTCAGAGAATTTTGAACATTTCGTAAACAGTGTAAAAAATAGACGCAATTGAATGTGTATGTAAATGACGTATGTAAATGATGTATGTAAATTTAATATTTTCCTTTGGCGTAATAGGGCGAAGCTTATGCTTTCATGAGCAATTAAAGAGGGGAATTGAAGAGGATTTTTTAGATTAATTGCATAATAGTGCGTTGCCATTACAGTTAATAACTATTTGTGTGTGTCCCATTTTAGTCTAACAGTAAATGATAAGTGATGATATTATGGTCGAAATAAAGATTTTTAGAGTCAATATTTCTTCTCGGAAATGTGTCTTAAAAAGGGGAATCTATGAAAAAGAAAGCATATATACGATCTGAGCTCGTTTTTGTAAAAGCATAGTAAATATCGTAACGACTTAATCGTTGACGCGGGACATTGTTAACTATGGTGGGTATTACCCTAAACTTTATAGTGATGGAAGAACTTGGATTAAAGGTGTAGGTTTATAAATCTTCCTTTTGGAAGTAGAAAAGGTGAAAGACGTATTAGTTGGGAGAAAGAGGACGAAAGGAATTTTTTGGAGGTGATATTGGAATGCTGACGTCTGTGATATAAGGGAGAATCTAGAGTAAGAGGTACAGGAGGAGATAAAAGAGTTGGAATTTGAGATAGTGCGAGTAAAAATAAAGTAGTGAGGAGCTGAAGTGGTAATGTAGGAAAAAGATGCATATGATATGTCATACGATACAGGGAGCATTTCATGAGGAACTCGAAATGACCAAACCTCAACATTGCCGAAGTTGTTACGTCGGAGTCACGGGTTTTATGTATAAACAAAGTCGTAAATGTTGGTATGCAAAACTCAGCATTCTTCGCGGCCGCGAGGTCACAACTTGGACGTTTTGGTATGAGGACGAGTCCTTGAGTAAGCCATCAGGACGTTAAACAATCAGGGACCGTCCGAAAACTAACTCTAGGCGGTAGACCAGAGAAGCATAAGGAAATCAAACCGGTGGGGGACGAAGGAAGCGCCGGTCGACGTGGGATTCGGAGTGGGAACCGCCGAAGTGCAGAGAAATGAGAAAAGCCACCACAGGTCGTGTAGAGCACGGGGCGGAAGGGGGGGGGTTTATGGGAGTGAGGGCGAGTGGGAAGGAAAGGCGGGAGGGTGTGGGGAGAGTTACGGGTCGGCGGAATACCGGAACGTTTCTCTGAAGGATTGTTGGCGGAGCTTCAAATAGATGGCGAAGGTAAGGAAAAGGGTAGTGAGGCAACCATTTTTATAACCCGCCCACGCCCACCTGCGATCTTCAGGACCCAACTTATTCCTCCACTTCTCCACAACTACTTCTCTCCCCTTCTCTTCTCCTGCAGAGTGTTCCACGCTCCTCTCCCCGAAAATATTCCTATTCATCATTGACCCTTCCTCGATTATTTAAATGTTTCAGATGCCTCTCGGTGACTTGCACAGTTACAGTTGCATTGGGTTCCGAAATATGGGAGTCCAAATAATTTGTTCGGCACAAGAGAAGAGGAGAGGATTTCAAGCTGTGACGCTAGGTAGGAAGATGGTGAATTCGAAGGAAATCTTTCATAATAATTGCATTCATTAAGAGGGAACGTGTTACTTATTTCTGTTAAAAGGAAAAGCGGTTTGTTATGAGTTTTGACCTATGGAGAATGGAAGCAGGACATCTCAATTCACCCACATCGTTTACTGTTGATAATTAGCAATTTGTTGTGACTGTGAGGTGTTCTTACATTTTAATTTAGTTTTGAAACAGTGGAATAGAAGAAACGACGGTATCTGTTATTTCCTCAGTACACGAAGTAAGTCAGTAAAATAGGAAAGAACGATTTGGAAAATAGGCACATTCGAGAGAGCGAGACAACATGTGAAGACACCTGTACCAAAGATTGGACAGCTGCAGTTTCTTACATTTTCTTACATCATGACAGAATTCATAGTTGAATGAGGCAAGAACAATCAATACCTTCATTAAGATTGATCAATTGGAAATACCACCTCAGCATTAAGACCTCTTTTTAATAATAAGGCATTTACCATTGATTTTTATTTTAAGTTAGTACTTAGTTTACTTAAGTTAGTACCTTGGAAATATAATAATACTTATCTTGCAGAATATTCCGATAAGGGGCAACCCATTCTAATTGACTGGAAACGGGTTTGAAAATCCATATATTTCATGCATTATGAACATGTATTTGCCTATGGCTGGGGGGCTAACAAGTTGTAGACACAGTTTGTGGCCAGAGTTCGGAATGAGATGTAACGAGACGGAATTCTCATTGGTTTAAGTCTTTTGCCTAGCTCATTCACTAGTGCTAGAGAAGAACTTCGACTGATTAGCTACGCATACGGATTTGAGAAATAATGAAAATGAGCATAATGCTATGAATGACATACTGTCCCGTAATCCGGTTGTTGTAGCCATTTAAAATCCGCCAGAGAATAGTTTTACCTTGACGTGTGAATGTCATTTAAGTTGTCTCTACTTTGACAACAATTTAAAGCCAGCCCAAAAATATGTGTCACAAAGAAGTAACTTTTCCGCAGGGCTGATTAGATGTTGAACGTTAAATATTTCTACATCCGAAAAACATAAGATTCAATATGAAATAACTTTTGGAAACATTGAGATTTTCGATGATCTTGATCTCATTCTGGTAGTTAATATCTCTTTCAAAGATCAGGAGATGGATTTAATTTGCAGAAGGTGCAACAAATTTCTTGATGCAACTTTTAGTACCACGAACAAACCGCGAATGAAACCAAAGAATTTCGATCTGCCGGTGATTTGGGACTAGTTGTAAAATAACAGTTTTTTTTCAAGTCAAGTCTTCCATATCGTGAGAGCCAACTCGATTCTAGTCCTGTTGATGTTCTACGGAGACGTTTTTAATTGATTTCATTATATTCTCGATAAACTCAGCTGATGGTGTAGTTTACGTTGCAGAATGAATATGATCGACGAGACATGAACGTACTGAACACAAATAAATCGTATGAATAAACTTCTGATACAGAGATATATTTTCCAAACACGAATCACATTAGTACTCGTAGGTGAAACCACAAGAGGTCAAGGGCTATTTACGGTGGTACAAGCAGGTATCAGAAATTATTTTTCTTCGGCACCATGTGACTAGTTATTTGTCAATATTGTATCTATTACACTCTATAAGAATAATTCCATTTGCAAATATTTGCACAAAAAGATTTTGCATAAAAAATATTATTACAAATGGTAGGCACTTTACCTAAAGAAGCAATTCTGAACAAAAAATACCGGGACCGTAAACTTGAATGACACTAAATAACAAATAAAATAAATAATAAACAAATAAAATAATAATAATAAATTTAAATAAATAAATAAAGGGACCGTAAACTTGAATGGCACTAAAATTTTTTTGCTAATATTGATAACATTTTTTGTTTACATTGATTCACGACCGTAGCTACGTTCCTCGTATATTTAAAGCAATTGTGAAGTTATCCAAAATTGTAGTATTAAAAGAGCAGGTGACCCGAACATTCTTTATGAAGTCATTACTGAGAAGATCATATTTTTCAATAAATTCTTTTCACTCTAATAGTCTGAACAATTGGTAGGTTATTGAGCAATTTAGTTGCAAATTGTTTTATTTCAACGATATTTTTTATTTCGTTTTTATAAGAATAATGACGTTGATGTGAATTTAGATTTTTACTAATTTATGCATAACTATACAAATTTAATTTGAATGCACAATCCACTGGACTACAGACGTATGAAGCGGATTCTACATTATAAATAAAGTGCACATTTTAGAAATGATGAACTATTTATTTTGTTTTAATTCCTCCATCTTTTGAGGTACCTCAACTTCACACGTGACTTGAGATCCTTCGAATTGGCACTCGCGTACCCGAAATATGAATGAGGGGATCCGTGATATCTTAGTCCGTCTTCCCAACGGTCTTCTTTCGTCATGGAGGAGAGGCCTCTCATTCCGCTCAGTGCCCCCGATCGTAGCGCTACATCATACGCCTTGCGCCACATCCACCGATTTTTGAGTGACTCGTCGGCGATTGGCTAATGATATCACTCGGATTGTTCGAATGCACAGGACAACGTCCTGAAGAGGAGGCCGCTCGCTCATCATTTCGTTTCTTTCTAGCACGCGACGAGTGAGGGATTGTCTGGGAGGAGGGAGGGAGTGGGGAGGAAGTGTTGGAAAGGGAGGTCGACCACCACCACGCGGTCGTCAGCCGAGAGTGCGAGGCGTAGGCAACGCCTTCCCGCGCGCGCTGTTTTGCGCAGGCCTGTGTAACTACCCACACGTGCGATTGGATTGCGGTGTGCCCATTAAAGCCCGGTTAACACGAAGACATTTCGAGTATGCGAGAGATAACTCAAAGGATCCAAAGCCGATGTTACCATGTGAACGGTCCAAGTGGTCGTCAGATACTGTCGAAATTGTCCAGTATGATATAGGGATGAAACTATCCAGTTAATAGTGCATCTATAAAAGTGCGTACATCCAGCTTAAGTTCTGTTTACTCCGAAACCAGTTGACGAAATGGTTTTATTTGAGCCATGGCTAGAGTCATATTCATTGAGTAGGAAGTTGAGATATTTTTCATAATGTGAATACTAATAGTCGAGAACAATTGTTTATCCTTTAATAATTTTAACATTTGTTGGTGTTTTTCACATACGGAAACTCCATTGTTGTCAGAGTAGGTATTTCGTATTTGGATTTCCGTTTTGATATCAATATCAAGTACTTTATAATTATTAGTGGGGTTTATTTCGTTTCAGTTATTTATAATTTTCAGATATTTTTTAATCTCGGTCAAGGCGAAAGATTGTTTACACTCTGAAATTGTTGCGTTGTAATGCAAATTTATTTGACTCCGTTAAAAAGTTACTGTCGCGGCATCTCTCGCAGTTTATTGAAATTTATCATTTTCTTGGAATTGCTTAATGGCGATATTTCGGCTGTTTTGCCTTGACACAAAAAACGACGCGCCATCGCAATCGACAAAATCTGTATTTCTCGAGTTGTTTTTGTGATATTGTTAATAATTTGATGCCGTGCTTCGGTAACAGTTTGTTGAAATACGTTTTTGGTCTACGTTCATCGAGGTCTTAAGGTTCGGGGTCTCATCGCCGTCCCGTTCTCTGTCTGTCAACCGGCCAACACATTACCTCAGTCCCGCCTGCGGCCATCAGTCTTTAGCGAAAGTGGTCGTACTCCCGAAAATCCATTTAATCTGGGGTCTGCCACTTTATTCAATAACATAAGGAACATTAATATGCTTTAACTTTGTTTTTTTTTCCATTCAGTTTACATTTATATGGATCCTCAGACCAGGTCTCCGTTTGTCTGATTTACATTGCTCAAGTAAATATTATAATGAGTGTAAATTTTTCTATGACATTCATCAACTCTTTTTATTTTTGAAAACATTTTATTCATAAAGTTTTGAATTGAAATTAAATTCCGTTTTATATGCCTTTTTATAAATACTTGTAGCTTTCAGAAACAAGTCTTCTTTCGGTTGATTGCACAACAGTAGGATGTTTGTTATACCACGGTTTGGCAAGCTTCAGATCCTCATCAAAACCATTTTGTCGTCTGTTTGATTACTAAGTTGTTAGTGTGCAAATATTAGTGTTGATTTTTCGTGCATTCGTGGCTTATATTTATTGTACCGAAATTATTTGTAGACGAAGGAGACTTGATGTTTCGGTTAATTGGGAAATTCTGATATTTTGTCCAAAACTTGTTGATTTATTTATGGTTTAATGGTGCCCGATCGCATTTTATGTGAAAGAATGGTATTGTAATGCAAAATGGGGGACTGGTCACCGTCAAAAAGTCGAAAATGGAATTAATGAAATCAGATAAAGAACTATCGTAAAATCCTAGTTTCTAGTTTGGCAAGGCATTTCAAGGACAGGCAATGTGGGTGGCTGGAAATTTGGAAGGCCTCCCGTAGGCCTGAATTTTAAATAACGCCACATCTCAGAGCTTGGGAAGAGTTGCGGGGGGACGTGATTCGATTTAGGGTTTCCCCATCGCCATTTTCGTCGCAACACGTGACATAAAAGGACGATGTAACAATGATTATCCGCTTCCCGATTATTCTTCACGGGGAACATTATATCCACTAACAAGATGGCATCATTTGAAGATTCATTTTTCAACCTTCAATTTACCAATATGAGCGTGAATATTTCGGCTGGCCCCATTGTTTCATGTTATCGAGGAAAGAATTCAGTGGATTAGAATAAATACAACGAAATGTTTACGCAAAGATGTCTTCATTAAAATAATTTAAAGCAGTGATTCGTGTAAAATCTAATGATTTGCAACTTGCGGAGGTTTCATGTGTTAAAGAGAGAACGCTACAGTCAACCAGGCAACTATAACGATTATAAAAATTTGTCCTTGGGGTTGGAAAAACTTACTTTAGGTTCAAATCCGCATCTTCTGGGCACACAGGTCCAGAGCGTTACAACGTAGCCAATTGAATGTTGGCAAATGAGAGGGCATATGCCATTATTTCCGATGTTCGCATATTTTAATAAGGATTATTATGTAAATATAACTTCATCGAGCATTTAATGTGACGTTTAATTCATAAATATTGATGCTTGAAACGCGTGATATCAAATTGAAATACCTGCATAACGTTTTTCGATTTTCATCTCAAACCCGTCTCTCGTAAACTGTACGTATTATCACTTTAATGACGCATTTCTTAGTATTTTGCAAATGCAGTGTATCGACCGCATGTTATTCCAGCTCCGCTTGATTTAGAAACGTTGCTGGACATCACGTCCCATCTATCTAAAAGTCGTCCCTTGCTCCGCCTGCCAGACAGTTCCAGGGAATATCATAAGCCCTTGCGTTGGCAGCTCCGCTCTCCCTCAACTCACTCCCCCAATCGTTTCATCGCGTAATATTCCGCTCCGTATATCGCGTCAGCGGGAGTCACATATATTATAAATCGTCGCCTCCTCCATTGGAATTCCGTCCGCGCACTGCCCCGTTGTCGCAAGTTGAGGCCGTTTTCTCCGCATCGCTCATTCCTCGGCAGCGTCCCTCTACCTTCCTTGATAACAGTCTTCCTTCATTTATTCCCCCACCGCGTTGTTAAGAATTTTCCCTCCTCCTACAAAATTTTCAGTCTCTCTTTCTCTGGGGAACTTTCCCGAAGTCGGCTGGGAGAAGAAGTGCCACTGGAAGGCTTAGGGATCCAATTTCCTTGTTATCTTCTCCCATATTTACTGAAGGGTTCCCATTGAATCATTTATTCAACTCTTTTGATTATGCCCTTACTCATTGATCACGTACACAGACATTTGGTTCTGTGTCCTTCTTCACAATGGTATCTGTAAACTCTCGAAATATTTCCAGTATGTTTTTCTGATAGTCTATATTTCTGTTCTGTTTAGAAAAGTTAAATCAGTTTCTTCCCTACCTTACGAGTTCCCTACCTTACGAGTTCCCTACCTCACCCATTTAAAAAAATCAAATTCATGGCGTTACCTTTTCTAGTAAAAAAATCATGGTTCTTCTAACTCAAAATTCATTTTGTATATAATGTACCAGTGAAGTTAATGTGATTGATTCCTTGGGCTAATTTAATGATGAAATGGCTTGAGTTCTCCAATGATTCAAAATTCTTTGCCATTATATTGACTCAGAAAATCATTTAAACTTCACATGACCATTAGCTTAACGTCATCGATTTCACAGTAATTCTAATTATCTCAGTAAATTGGCTCTCCTTGAGAGTTTCTCTCAATGAACTCTTCTTAATGCTATTTTCGTAGTTTTATTGCGTTTGCAATATCTTTGTAGGAACGAGTATGGAATTGAATAATGTCTATAGATATTTACCCGTTCTTCTCATTATCCTTAGTAATATGTTGCTCAGTTTCCGCATTGGATATGTCGTTATCTCTATTCTGAAGTCGGATCAGATTCTACGAGAAATACTTAAATGAAAAATTATTTCATTTTAAATATTTTCCATCAATGCAAAATCATGGTTTCGAACCCGGGTGTCTTCCCGAATTCCAAAACGCGTCCAACACTTTAAAAGTCTGATCCACCTGAAGCGACATTGATTGGTCTTGCACGAGTATCCTGATCGTAGAATGTTAAGCACGACCTGAGTGATAGCTTAGTAAGTAAGCGGAATTCAATCATTGTTTGTTACAACTAAGCTGGAGAAAAGGAAGTTTTCTGAACTTAATTGTTACCGTAGGATATTTATCATAAAAAGAGCAAGTGTTTTGATTCACGCTTGACACTTGGCGGAAGCTAAATCCGGTCACGACACTTGGTCGATTTATTGCGAAAGGTGGAAAGAAGTAACTGCATTTTGAATCAAGATATTTTAGCCCAGCACGAGGTGTCCACTCTTGAAAATAATTAATTAGGAACTGTCAATACTTTACTCGTTTGCACAGAAGTATTTTGAACGCAAATATTCTCGAAAAATCGATGACTTAAAGATATTGAAATGGGCTAGATGCTTTAGGGTACTTAGTTAATCATGGTAGTAGTTAATATTTATGATAAGAAAGCGTATTGATATTAATTTATTGAGGAAAATAAAAAAAGTATTGAACCGGAGAGATGTTATGACTTTAACATTTCCGTGAATTTTGAACTAACAACCATTTGTCATAATGAAGCGAAATGAGAGTATTTTAATGCCATTTATAATTATCAATACGGATCTATTAGTAAAGGTGAGTCTTTGATAAATCCATTACCTAAACATTACTATATTTTCAAGTCCCATCTAACACGACACTAAAAATATATTCTCATTAAAATCTGGATTAAAATAGACCATTCTTCAAGTGTATACACTTCCTCTCAATCCGTCCAACATCCTCCCTCTTCCTCGTTTAGCCAACACTCTCTCTATCACGATCTTAAACATTCCATGCCAATCAGTATGCTCTGTCCCCTTTGAATTGTTTCCAACAGCCTTCCGTTTTCATACACCATGCCCAGAATTTCCTCGTTTGTTGTGCTTCAACGTCAATTTCACTTTTCCCATTCTTCTTCACACTCGTGTCTCAAAATCCTCTAATATACGTTTGCTTTTCTGTCTCAACGACCCAAGTCTCCGAGTCTTGAATCGCTACGTACCTTATTAAAGCTTTCGTGAGTCGTTTAACGACCGTTATGGAATTAGAACGAATATGGAATGGACAAAGAAACAAACCTGGGATTGGTACGGATACAAGGATTTATTTGTTTTAGGTAGGACAAAACTAAAAACCGTATGTGAACTATATAATGATTTATACTCATGGGATGTAATTATTTTCCGTAAGGAAGTCAACATGCGGAAACTTCCAAGTGAAGAGAGAAGGAGAGAAGAATGCTGTGCTTAGAAATGCAACAAATTCAATAACTTCGATGCATCATTCGTTCCCAGTTTCGATCAACGCTGTCGCTGGTAAGAAATACCGTTATGAAAAATTGCCTCGGTGCCATCGTGACGCCGTCGCATCTGGTCTGGGTGCACCCGTATTGTGATCGAACGTGGACTAGAGGTAATTTGGCGTACCAGACGGAGGGGACGTTTCACTCGCCAAGCTACGAAGCCTAGTTCTCTCTCTCTCCTTGCGGTAGGCGGATTTTCGTCACACGTCTACGCGCGGAAGACGATGGGTATCGTACCCCTCACGCGTGCGGATCATGCTCGTTGGACTTTTCCACTATGTGCCTGTGATCACAAAACGCCAGTAATCATCTCCGATACGTGCGACAACTTCACTTGCGATCCTCGGTGTCTCCTTCTTTTCCTGTGCCCACCGACTTGCGGCTCATCGTCTTACAGTCCTCATGACTTTCTTCAGCACGGGACACACTTTCCTTCATTCGCGTGTGCGAGACTTTTCCCGAGGTTTTCCAAAAATATCTTGCCAGAACTTACTTATATAATAATTCAACCAATGCTCTGTCCGTCACTCTGTTTGGACTTTCTAAATTAATTCGATATTTATTATGGATATCAAATCGAAACATTTCTCTATTTTCAAGTTCCTTTCGGTAAGCTCTGCTTTTGCAAGATAAAACGGATCTGAAAAATTTTAAGTTTTTAAAATTGAATTTTAATTAAGAATTAAATTTAACTTCAAAAGATTTTTCAATTTTCGATGTTTCTTTTAGAACTTACTCATACACATAATTAAATCCTTGGAATATCATACTAGAACTTGTAGATATCTAATGTTTTATAATGGGTAGACAACTACCTGTTTGTAAGTAATAGACGGTTCCTGAAACCTTGCGAATCTTCATGAACTTCTACACGGCTTCACAAGTTTAACTTCTTTTTCCGCCTTCAATTATAATTTAGTGACTTTTTTCCTTCTGTTTTAGGCTTCAGCATCGCACATCATCAGTAAGAATTAACGTACAGGTTAGGAGGGACTGCGCGAGGATATATATATATATATATATATATATATATATATATATATATATATGTATATATATATGTGTATGTGTGTGTGTGCATATATATATATATATATATATATGTAAAAATATATCTATACTATATTTTTTTTCTTACAGGTTCCCCCCACCTTTCCTCACCAATTTGATAACCCCAACCCCCTCATCTCTTACCCTTCCCTCATGGTGCTACACCCCCTGCCACACACCTTTTTTGATGGCTGGTAGGGCATTTATGTAGATATAGATGATCATATATTTCTATATTTTTATAAATATCTCATCCATCCACTTGTTCTGCCTTTACTGAATTTACATCAACCATTCCCTCTCTTCCCTTGCCTTATCTAAAACTTTATCAAATGTATTAAATAACAAGGAACGTAGCTACGGTCGTGAATCAATGTAAACAAAAAATACCGGGACCGTAAACTTGAATGGCACTAAATAATAATAAAAAAATAAAAATAAATAAATAAAATAATAACAAAAAAATTATGTATTTATTTTTATTATTTGTTATTATTTTATTTATTTATTATTGTTATTATTATTTTTTAATTATTATTTAGTGCCATTCAAGTTTACGGTCCCGGTGTTTTTTGTTTACATTTATCAAATGTGTTCGTCCCTTTCCATAATATTTTCTCCCTGCTTTCTCCTTCCAATATTTTCAATGGTTACCTATCTATGCACGCCTTGTTTTCTCAGAGTGTAAAGAAAACGCCATAGTCCGCATGAACATGTAGTCATTCATTTTTTTCACAAATTTCCGTTAAGAGTTGTTTGAATCAATTTTTCCTCAAAATAAAGGCTTCATGTACGATAGCGACTTTATATCTACCTCCGCTTCAATGCTCACTTTTGTGACAGTAAAATACACTGCCTAAATCGGGAAAATGTTTGTCATCCAGTAATGTATGTCCTATTTAAATGCCTACTTGATTCTTCTTTAAAAAGAAATCGAAATCGGATAATGGAAGAATGGATTTCTTTTATTCGGCCAGTTATCTAAATAAGTAATTTTTATGCATTAGTCTCCGTCTCAATTTTTTTGCTCTTCGAGTTTATCTTTTCTTAGTTTCTTCGGTGTTGCAATCATTGAAGTCTTCTCGAAGTCTTCGGAAAGTTTTCCACTGCAGTAGTTCTCTTTGATGCTGCCAAAGATAAATTCCGTCCCTATATATTATCTCCATTTCGACCCCAAATGTCTTGATTATTTTTCTGCTAATTTGTCAACACCTGGTGCCTTGCCGTTGTTATTATCTTTCACGGCTCTCTTGGATTTACTTCTTAGTATCTCCGGACACTTTTTGCCTATTTCTACGATGATTTATTCATTTATATTTTAATATAGTAATGCCGTCGATGGGCCTTCCCTTTTAAATTAGAGAGGTCTTTGTAATTATTATATCATTTTTGTGATGAAATTCTCATAACCATGGAATAATATGAATATTAAAACTTTCACTTACGATATATTACCAGCTTGATTGCAAAATAGAAATCTCTTGATAAAGTGCCAATCAACTGGTGTTTATCAAATAGAAAGGAGAAAATTTCATAGTTCCAACCCAGACTATCAAACGTTCCCTTCTCTCACAACCGCATCTACGTATGCAATTACAGGAAGTGCTCATATAGATACTTTTTAAATATGAGCTATATTTTCCTTAAATTCCAAGAAACTGCGGGAGATGTCGCGACAGTAGCTATAGCTATTAAGCCATCCGCTAAGTGTGCACTACAATGAGACAGTTTCAGAGTGTGAAGATCGCCTTGACCGGGATTCGAACCCGGATCCCTCGGTGTCCAGTCGTGTGGTTTAGCCAGCTAAGCTACCAAGGCGTCCTCTTACACTCCGAGATTTTGGGGGCTTTAAAGGAACAAGATGATGTCATGAAATACCGAATAAGCAATGTCACAGACATTCGTAGTCGTGCGCATTGCGCCACATTCCACGAGATTTCAGCCAACTTTTAAACCCTAGGGGTATTTTACCTTTGACAAATTCCAAGAAAATGCGGGAGATGAAATGCTATTGTCACGGCATCTCCCACAATTTCTCGGAATTTGTCAAAGGTAAATCGCCCCTAGAGTTTAAAATTTGGCTTTAATATCCTGAAGACATTAAGGAATCCGGATTGAAATCCGGTCCCAGGCGAATGATTTTCACAGTCTGAAATGGTTGCATTGAATTTTTTTCTAAAGATCAAATGTAAATAGCATCTTGGAAACCATTACTATTGTCAATGACTTGAATAATGCTGGCCGAGGAATAACTAGAGATCAATTATTTAATCTGACTTTTAAAGGCAATCAGAATGTATCGTGAGTTGAAACAGGAGCGATAAAATTACTCTTAGCGAGAAAATGATATCATAGCCATAGATGAGTCTTAGAGCCTTTTACATTATCTTGAATTAGGAGGTATTGTTTTGTCCATTCCTTAACTGTGCGTATAAATCAATGACTACTAACGTGAACCCAAAATATTGTACACATCTACCCAAGTTTATGATCGCAGCTTATATTTACAGTGTTAAGAAAAACTATTTAAATATACCCTGTATTTTGAAACCCATTTTTTTTACAGTTGATATCCAGATTCAGAGTATGGTTTGAAACCGAGAGTAGACCACAGGTGTGGGGTACTACGGTCTACGAATGCCCCTCAATCAGTAGCACTTCGCCACTAGCAATTAGCTAAACGCCCATGTATCGAAATTCAGTAATTTAAAATTTTAAAGTTACTTCTGAATTCAAATGAAAATACGATAGGCAACGGATTGTTTAAAAAAATATGAATTCAGTGGTGCGACATTCTATCATAATTGAGTGAAGCTCTACATGTATATTTACGTAACATTCGGACTGGGTGAAATTAAGTGAACTGCGATCAAGTGTAGGTACGTGTTCAAGGATATTCACGTGAATGGAGCATTTTATCCCTATAAATTCATATATTTTCAACCAAATTAATTTTAAAAATGAAATATATAAATGATATATGATTTTCACGCGGTGAAACTGGAGTTAAATTACTTGCACACCGCTTGTATCTCGACCAAGAGAGTCTATGATTTTCTTGGTCGAGATCCAGATTGTACTTACTATCTTTTCCCTATTTTCCCTGGCGTGTCAAAATTTGAAACTTCGCACGTCGGAATGGAAGCAATGCCATGCCATGCCTTAAATCAAAACGATTTTGAAATCTGAACTATTGTCATTTGTTAACGAATGTCTTGGGAAAAAATTATTTCTGCAAATGGAAATATTGCAGAACATTCTTTGGAGCAGCTGTTAAATATGGCAAAGCAAAAGAATATGGGAATAAAATAACAAGCCTGAGTCATGTGATACTCAAGAATGATTGTATTTATGATTAATTCAAATAGGGCAATGTTAAAAGGAAAACGGAAAGGAGTAGTGGCGAGGAATTATTTCTAAGGAAATGAATCTTCTGGTCATTATATAAAATTAAACAGTGGTCAGTAATGCGAGCGTAAATGGGCGATGGGTCTATGTGGTCCATTTGCCGAGGAGTCACGAAAATAAATTATCCAATTGAAGACTTGGGGGAGGGGATTGTAAGAGGGTCGGAGCATCTGTGCGAAACAGGAAAGGTTAGGAACAAGAGGATAGGGTGCGCCGCGGGGAGTGCTAGTTGGGGAGAAGGGTTTATTGGCCATTTGTGGCGAATCGTGCAACTGAATGTCTGATTCCGAGCTCGTAGCATCACGAATGTGGTAAAAGGGGGAGTTAAAAAAAAACAATGTCGATCTGACACCGTTCCTGTGGGAAACCTAGGAATGAAGCTGTGAATTCTGCAACGAATTACCATTCGTTTTTGGCTAGCGGAGTGTGTGATGTTCCTAAAAGAAAAACGACTTGCGGAAATTAAGTAAAGCAATGTCAAGAGGAGAAAACTGTGTCTTGGGAATAGCGTTAGATTTAAGTAAATTGTTTTTTGAGTTGGAGAATAATTATGATAATTTTAACAGCGTTTTATTCTGTCCCTACTCTTTGGTTGTCGTTTACTTTGAAAAGTATCATTTTTTTCAGTGAATGGCGTCACCAGATGCCTTAGGTTGGAGAACGCTTTTTAAAACTGAAACCTAGACGACACACGTTTAAATGAGTCTAGTCTTGGATGTAATGACAGCGTTATTTTCAATGGTTGACAACCAAATTATTGCCTTCAAGGGTTCAGCAATTTGAAACCAGTAAGTTTCCACTGATCTATTTGAACATCTTTTGACTTTTCACATTTTTTTATGGGATAATTTATCGTATTCCCCATATGTCGACCCCAACGAAATCTGTTGTTACGTCAGTTCGTTTATAGAAAACAAAGGTAATGGGAGCTGGTATCAATCAGGCTCCGTGGCTATCCGGCTGTCTTAAAATATTGAGTTCAGGGAGAAGGTAGGTATTGTTAAATTCTCTTTTAGAAATGAAATGAAATTATTGACTTTGTAATCCCGCACAGTTTATTAAAAATACGACCCTGGTTTCGACGTTGAACGTCATCATCAGTTCTCTAAAAAAAATCTCTTTTAGAATTTATATTTTAAGTCGGGCATTACTCGGTCAATCACTCAGCAGTGTAAGAAATCCACTCGAAAGAAAATCCATCTCGAAGTATTTGCTCCTGATGTACCAATCCTAGACTTTATCGGTTGTTATTTTCATTACGGATAACTGATCTATCTTATTGTCACTAATTATTCATAACATTTAGTTTAAACACTTGATAGTGCAAGAATAGGACTGTTGTAATACTTCCCTGTACTCAGTGTGCTTTAATATGCATTCATTTCAGTCAAACCTTCACTTTCTGGACACATTTTTTAAAGCATTATTAACAGTTTTGTGAAGATTAGGAATGCAATATTATTGACATACTTTATTATACAAAGGGTATTAGTGAATGAAGTCATCAAAAATTTACTATAATAATGAGGGGTAGAATAATTAAGTCTTATTTATTTCTTCCCATATCGAATAGGTCCCTCATACTTCCTTAACGTAGCATCGCACGGTAATTGGACGGGATGCTAGGCTTCTGTTCACAATTCTTATAGCTACTATTATTTAAACCTGACTTATTCATCCATTTTAAATCTCGTAACATCAAGTTATATCATACAAAGTCATACATCAGGAAAATTTCGTCGTTTGTGTTAAATACGAAAACAGAAAGGTACGTACAACTTACCTGGAAACGAAGGTATATATGCGCTGCTTGTACAGTCTTTATTGTGTTACCGAAAGTAATCAATGCATATTCTAATTCCTTGAATCACAAGCAGGCACTTAGCCATTAATATAGCTTTACTTAGTCTTTTGAGCACAGCTTTACGTTGTCTTTTCTAATCTCCAGAAACGAACTATGAAATTCAGGATATTATCCGAGTTGTTCCGAGTGGTTTCCAACTGTGGTAATCATTCGGGAAAACAGCCAAAAATGTTTTTAACGAATACCTTTCCTCTTTGAAAATTATATATATATATATATATATATATATATATATTATGTTGCGAAATTATCTGTCCATGTTGAATTAGTAATTAACAAAAAACTCTTCAAAACCCATATTTCTTAGAGTGATTTTGAAAATTGTGTGTGCATGCCAATTCATTATTGCAATCATCTAATTCGGACGGAAGCTCATTGTGTGGGAGTTAAAGTTGATGGTTCTGTCCGTGTACCGAAGGAGGAAGGCGCAAAAATACCAAATTAGCAAGTACTAAGGTTGGGAGGAAATAAAAAATTACCCTTTGGTCCCAGGCGCCAGGAAGCCTACCACGCCACTATGTGGACCACGTCTTCTTCAACGTGACCCGTGGACTGCATAGCTTGTTATCCCTTCTAATGACGGCTAAGATCACCTCTTCGATAGTGCGACCTTCTATGTATGCGCCTGCGCCTCCCTCATCAACCTCCCTCGATTCAAGTCGTTAGTCTCTTGGTGCCTCCTCCCGTTTGTCAATGGCGTTGATTCCCTGCCCGCGTTCCCTTTATCGCGCACCAAAGGGAGTAGAACGGTGACTTATTTGCTTTCTACGCTCGTCCTTATGGAACGCGTTTCCCAACCCGTCTCTATTACCATGGCATTCGGGTTGCATAACCACATCCCCTCACGTGCCAAACACACGTACGAACACGCGGGCACATCCCTGAAACACCCCTTTTTCCATTTCCCTTCGGTCCCTTCGACTCCACCCTGCAATTGCCCCTGTTGCTCTTTCATGCATTGCCACTATGCACAGGCTACTGAGCGATTTAATGCCAGCGGTCTGATTGGTTGAGCTGGTTTCTCTTGTTCGACGAGAGTGAATTGACGAGTTATCTGCGATTCGAGAGCACGTAGTATATAATTAATAATAAAATTTAAATTAAAATGTAATTATCACGCCTGAGGCGTCTCTTTTTATACGTAGTAAATAAGGTTGTGTGGGGCGGTTGATACATTCTTTGTTGATTTTAGTCTGCATACGAAAAACATAAAAAGGACCAAAAGAATTCATTATGTGTTTCGTTTTCCTCGGTACAATATTTCACTTGCACGATGCTCATTTTGCGGATATCGCGGATTGCAGTGCTCATGGACTGAACTATTGCCTCCTAATGGCGTGAATGGTGGGCAGTTAGAAACTCCACTAGAATATTATGAAAGTAATGTTTAAATTTTTAACCGGTACTTCTGTACTTATGCAGGTCTGATACAAGTAATCTCCCATCGAACGCGTGGTGGGTGAATGGAATAAAAATGAAAACCACAAGCATTGATTTAATTTAATTCCACGGAAAATATTGGGAAACCGTCGGATATCGTTTTCATTGTTAATTTAAATAGTTGGATACGTCTGTAAATAGAAGAAATTAAGAGGTTTATCTTCATTGGAGTATTTAAAAATTTCTCCAGTCAAATAAAGGACAAATTAGAGTCCGAAGTTTTTAAGAGCACGTGACACTTGCATTAATTTATGAGTCCTAGGGAATTTTGAATGCCACGATGTACTTTGGCAAGTTACATCACATCAAAAGATAAGAGACATAGGGTTTTATCCCAGGCTCTATTAATAGACTAGTGAACTTATATTCCTCACGAACTATTCAAGTTAATAGGAAAACTAAGGTCAACTTGGGTGATACATGAACTGTACGTCATTTGCCTCAATTTTTGACGAAGACATCATTAACAAATCAATTATTCTTTCAGTTCTTTTATGATAACGTGTTTGTATCACTACCTTTCACTGATTTACCTAAATGAAACTCTCTAAAATATACATAGTTTTGCCTTTTGAAGCTAAGTTGGTGTAAAGCTAAGGTTATCCCATCTAGAACGAATCATCTGGCCGTGACCATGAATTAAGAACCTAAAATAATGGATGTGAAACTCAAAATGCTTCGTTCTTTTTTTTTTTTGAAGCTTAACAAATTCCAGTTATGGAGCCAAATTTATGGAAAATTCATCTCAATTACCTTCTTAGATAGTGAAATGCACAGAACACGTTCCTATAAGCCTATTTTATCACATTATAGAACAATCCATTGCTTTCTAAATATGGAAAGACTGACTTGAATGAGCGACATTCCCCAAAGTCACGAATTTTCAACCCCTCCGTTAAAGCATCTGCAAAAAAATATCCCTGATGCGCCAATTTCTTCGAGATTTATGAACTGTGCTGAAAGAAGATCACGGTCTTTAACATCAAAAAATTATAAATCTCTTGAGTCAACTTATCCGACGATGAAGCTCGGAGTGAAAATTGTTACGTTTGGTGGAAAGTTGGAGATATTCTATTTATCGAACGTTTACCTGCCCACCAAAATAATGGGGACTGATTGAAGTGCTCATCATCCAAGAAGTTATGAATAGTAAGTGAAAAATTGTCTGGATCTAATATGTATGGTTTTGAACGAATCTGAAACATTATTCACTGATGTGTAGCCTCATTTTTCATGTTCAA
This sequence comes from Hetaerina titia, assembly GCA_037158775.1. Taxonomy (NCBI): domain Eukaryota; kingdom Metazoa; phylum Arthropoda; class Insecta; order Odonata; family Calopterygidae; genus Hetaerina; species Hetaerina titia. The sequence goes on along the minus strand of CM073776.1, from coordinate 54,262,706 downwards.
ATCGCTTGATAACTCCCGGGTTCAGTCACTTCATCGATCCGGGTGCATACCCTGGATTTGGGTTTGGCGCTCTTAATATTTAGAAATGAGTTCATAAGTTAAACGATAAATATTTCTACCCAATAGCTTTGCATACCTTTAAGTGACGCGCACGTTTTATTTATCGTGGTAGTTTGATCATGGGTTTTCTGTCGTCGATCAGGATTCGAGACCTCGAGCATATTGCCCACTGCTCATTCCCCAGACTGTACTTGTTTGCCATGAGATGAGGTCGAACTTCTCATGCCCTAAAACACAATATTGGATTTGTTAACGTTGGTTTAACACGCAATAAATACTTTGACATGATTCCATATGCCTCTGGAAAAAATATAAACCACGGTGTATTTTTTTGTGAAGAAGGTTGGGAAAGCTGAAGCAGACTAAAGGAAAACAAAAGAGGAAGTGCTAGGTATGGTGGGGGTGGGAGGATAGGGGATTGTTGGGAGAAATCAAAAAGAGACAGGAAAGCAGATAGGATGCAGAGCACTTTGATTGGCAATTGGATGTTGAATACTGTGGGGAACGTTTGGCAAATGAAGATGGGGCAGGTGTAGGACAGTGATTTTGGATATAATGAAGGGAGGAAATACTAGAAGCATACAGAATTAAAGAGGGGCCTATTGTTAAGTTTGTACGTCGGGTTTTGCTTTGTTAAGAGAGACAAGGGAATTTTCGTAGTACCGTTTGGTAGATTGTGCCCATCAAAAATCTACCTTAAATGGTGGATTACCGATAAGAATAACCATCATTTCGGTATGCTGATATACATTCATGAAATATGGTGTGGGTCTTTAATATTCCACGCTGATAAAGAAGCATAAATGGCGCTCAAAAATCACTTTCCTAAATGGTTATAATTAAAATATTGCACTGATTTTGCGCAAATTTCGCAAACTGAAATAAAATTCATTTATAGGGACATATTTTAAAAGATACAGCTTCAGGTTTCACTGAGCGTAATTCCGCCTTGAGATTATTAAAAGAAACTACGAAACGATCACATTCTATGGATTTGATATTTAAAAAAATTAAGTTCAGGCATATATTTTAAATCACTGACCGCTGTTTGAAGGTCTTCCCATAGGGAAATATGTCTTTATGATTTTACGTTCATACATGCGAAGCCCCTCACGGTGATTAAAAAATTCCATGGAAAAACACTGGTGCAAAAACACACAAAATGGTGTTTATTAAGAGTATCACACATTCAACAAGTAAGGCCAGAAACCTTTGATATATTGCTTAAAATAACCGCAGCCGTCTACTTAACAAAAGTCCAAACCCTCTTTGACATTAAGTGTTCTAAACGTAAATCATTGTTGAAGTGCGCATTTTATCCAAATCGGACGCGAGAAAACGTGATCCGTGCTCATTTTCATTCGACTTTTTAAACCTCCTGCATCTCCTGCCGCCTTTGGTCTTCCACCGCTTCCTCACGTTCCGCCTTCACGCACCATCCTAGGCGACGGCGGTGCTCACGGTGCTCTCTACCCCCCCTCCAACTCCAACAACGCACCTCTTCTCACTTAGATTGACCACTTTCACTCCACTCCATATTCATATGAAGAAGCACTTCTTACTCAACTGTGCTGGTTAAGAAACGACTTCCCTCATCGGACAATACGTGAAGCCGCGATCATTCGCGATTCCTTGCGCCTGCCCTCTTTCGAAAGAATCTGCCGAAACCGATGGCCTTCCTCCTCGGCGGCGACGTTGGGTTCGAAGCGATGCCTGAGTTATACTTGCCCCCAGTCTCGTTCCTTGTATTTGCTAAATGAAGTTGCAGAAATGAGATGTTGGCGCCTCCGTGCTTCCTCCTATAATACTACATTGACATTTCAGGACAAGTTAATGGCGTGTTTGGTCATGTACCATGTTTAAAGTCAGTTCACTTATCTCTAGCAGCCTTCTGAAACTTCGCTTAAAAGTTTACTTGAAAATTTTATATTCCTTCTGAATAGACCGGATATGTATCGAATTAGCGGAATTTTTAAAAAATCTTTCGAGCCCATGTTGAGAGATGTTCTCAATCAGCTTGTGCAAGAACTCCAATCAATAATTACTTCTACGATCTAATATTTTAATAGCTATCCTTAATTTATCTTGCTTTGGTTCACCATGCAACTTAATTTATACATTTTGAACTTGCTTGAAAAATAGCTTGAAAAACGCAACCTAATACATTCGACCAACAACTGATTACCCTGAATATGTTTTTAAAAATCTCTTCAAGAAATCAGACTTAATGCAGTGAGGTTAGAATTAATTCTCTTCGTACTAATTGATAGAACAACAATCTAGAGGCATCCAAAAACTACATACATATTAACCAATATCCCAACCAACTGAATCTACATTAAAAACCTGTTTTTCCTAGGATTTAGAATTTATTTTAACGGCTGTAGTAACTAGTTCCATTGAAACCTAAGTATCAGAGTGTTACAAATGCAATAAAGTGCCTGGAAGAAGCAATTTCATCTCTTGGTTGTAATATCGTCCGGCGATGCCCTCAGTTTATTTGTACCTAAATAATTTTACATGGAGTAGGACTTTTTCGCTTTGTAGTATTACATAAAGCGTCTTCATAACCCTTTAACGTGAACCACTGCGAGGTTTTGGAGGGATTTTTTCATAATCTTTGAAGTGAAAAATTCTTTCTCTCGGTAGGCAGATTTTCAGTTCAAGGATGATATCATCTAGCGAGTTTCATATGTGTTGAAAATGATAGGAATACAATAAAGCAATCGGCGAGCAATGGTCTCCTTGTACGCGACTGTATGATGAGATCCTAATCGTCTGAGTAAACTCTGTGATTTGTTTTATCCCATCATATCTAATGTAAAGCTTACATTATTTTCAGTACCTACTTGTAATTCAGCCAATTCTCCATATTAAGTTGAATAGCTGGACATTATAAATGCAGCAGGGCTTGAATTCACTCGCCCGTTTGTGCAAAAAAAACATATTACTTACACCTGCGCATAAGTGACAATACCTATTATGAATCATAAAAGTGGAAGGAAACAATGATTCAGGAAGGGATATGGGTGGAAAGAATACTCCAAGCTAATCTCTTACACATTGGGATTTGAGTAATTCCTTCCATTATTCCAATAAATCTAGGTTAATTGCATTGTGAAAATCACCATGCAGTACTGTTCTAATGGTGTAGATTAGGTTGCTAGATTGGGTTTTGTTTGGAGTTACAAAATGTTTATTTGATAGTTGTCAATCCAAAAACCTACCTTAACCGATAGCTTACCTAATAATAACTGTTGTAAAAACAATATATCTTTAAAAAATTTTAAAAATACACGTGTCATTCATATTATTTTATCCGGTTTACGGAGCAGTTTAATGTACGCGTGAAAAATTGTTTGATTAATAAAATAGTTCTCCTGCACAAACAGTACCGTATAGTTTTTCACCTTTGCGACCGAGAGAATCATAATAAAGTGCCTTGGGAGTATTGGGGGTGGGGGTGGGACGGAGAGGTCGACTGGACGGGAAGAGGGGTGAGAAGCCCTCAAAAGCACGACCTCGAGAAGCCTAGCTACCACCGCCGAGCTTGCTTTGTTTGCCGTGCAATCGGGCTCGTTTGCGAAGCACTGTCTTCCATATTACTGGTGACGCTGCACTAATGACTTCATTCCGTCGGATGCACCTAAACTTGGCAACGCTTTAAAATAACATCGTCTCCCTTGTATTTTTCCCCTGGCAGTCATTGTGAACTCTGAGCGTGCACCCATGCCCTATGGGATCGAGGGCAGCCGTTCTAAGTCACCCATCCTTTTCTACCCTCCTCCCCACGCCGCTCCTCCCGACCCCCATCCCCCTCCCCTCTGCCATCTCCAATGAAATCGCTCACTTAGTGATCCGTGCTAGGCAGAACTCTTTTCAACCGGCCTCGATTACATCAACGTCCCCGTCGTGTCGACATGTTTTTCCCGGGCATTATTCGAAGAAGAAGGAAAGCCATACGGCTCATCACTTCTTCCATCGGGCAAAAGGCGCACGGATCATTGAGTAAAATTAAACGGACAATTTGCACCCCAGTCACCGTGGGATGTGAATCTAGAGTAAATGAAATCCGAGGCACGTTTTTTCAGTCTCTACGCATTACTGAACACAGTCATATTAACGTATAATTGTTTTCTCATTGATTTTCTCAATTGATGAAATGAATGCTTACGTTGATGAACAGCCATCACGTTCTTGGAGCAAAATAAGTTACTGTTCCATGTTCATCGAGACGTTCCCCTTCAAACTCTAACGCAAGTTGAGCTAGTTACGTGAAATATGAGTAAATTTGGCGTATTAATTATACATGATTAGAGCTATTACCACTGAATGCATAGTAGTGTTTGTATATTATTGGTTGAGAAAATAATACCCTATATATTTCCGTTGAGAACCTTAAAAATAAAACCATAAGTACTACATACGTATTCAGGCGGAGTGTACCCCTGTTGGCAAGAGCAACCAGGAAATAATTGAAAGACGGATATTTAAACTCCATGTGACATCAATAATAGTTCTTAACGTATATCAAGGTAGATATATTTCATTATGAATGTTTACTGTGTAAAAATGACAGTTTAAAGCAATACTCAAGGCCACACGTAGTTATTACCATACATAAACCCATTTTGTTCTAATGAAGTATGGGTGGAAAAAAAATGGAAATATTTCCTAAAGAAGCCTTCTAGCTTGCAATTATTATTATTAGGTAATCTATCGGTTAAGGTGGGTATTTGGATGGGCACAATTATCACATAATCAACTTGCGACTCCAACAAAACACAATCGAGCAACCTAATCTATATCAGGTCCCTCTTCATCTCTGTGTACTTCTTTCCTCCCTTCATTCCGTCCAACATCCCTATCCTATTCCCACCCTTTCCTCGTTTGCTCAACATTCTCCCCTCTATTACCTTCTTCAACATTCCACTACCATTCAATACGCCTTTCATCCATTTTTCCTGCCTCCATAGGATTTCTCTCAACAAACCCCTCTCCTCCCCCACCATTTCTAGTACTTCCTCATTTGTTTTCCTTCTCGGTCCATTTCACCTTCTCCATTCTTCTCCACACCCACATTTCAAAAGCCTCCAATCTACGCTATCCTCCTGCCTCATAGACCACGTTTCCGCGCCGTACATAGCTAGGCTCCATATCAGAGTTTTTATGAGTCTTTCCTTAACTTCCCTATTCAACGTCCCCGTCATCAACTCCCTCCTCCTTGAGAAAGCCTCCTTACCTAGCGCAATCCTTCTCCTTACGTCCCTACCACTTTGACCGTATTGGTCCAAAACACTTCCGAGATATGTAAACTGTTCTACCTGTTCTATTTTTTCCCCGCCTATTTTAATATTTAGCGTAGCTTTTTCTTTCTGAAAAATCGCATAACCTTTGTTTTATTAATATTGATTCCCATCTCATATTTATCGCACTGAACCTCCAATTCACTCAAAAATGCTTGCAACCCCTTGGCTGACTGAGCAACTTTTGCTTGGTCATCAGCTTGGTCAGAGTTTTTACGAGTCTTGTCTTAACCTCCCTCCTCAACGTCCCCGTCATCAACTCCCTCCTCCTTGTGAAAGTCTCCTTGCAGCAGTTCAAAAATTCATATCGTCACCATATTGGCTGGAGATTTAAGGAGTAATTTTTATCATCTAAAGGTTTATTTGAACAGGATCCCCATCTCTCTTAATCTCGTAAGCTTGAGTGTTTGCTTATTGCGTGGTTGCTCTACTTCCTGTAGAAAGATTTACGAAAACTGCTCTGGAGATCCTGGTAACTGGCATGAGAAATGATGAATGAACATAGATTTCCATAGACATCGACGAAAAATCTGTAATATCACTGCTTTTTGTTTACTTTATTTTATTTCTTTTTGAAGTCGGAAAAAAATCCTTCATTTATCACCGATTCTCATGAATGTGCTAACTGTTTAAGCACAGCAAAGAGTATATGGTACTTCCCTTATCTATTAAAAGAATTCTATTTTCTTTCATTTTTTTAAATTTTTTTATTTTTCATTTTCATTCAGATTTTCTTTCCTTCATTAGATAAAAAAAATAATCAGATACGATAAATCTTAAGCGAGAATAATAGGCTTTAACCTTGACAGGTGAGAAAATATCTTTCAGTGGTTCTGTTTGGTGGAATAATTTTATTTATTTCGAAGGGTATTTAATGTCTAAGTGTAATGTTCGTGTCTCTATAATCCCACGTATGAAAACGTTAATTAGAACTGATTTACTCGCCTCCGAAGATGTGAAATGCAAAGGCGGGTGCCATTAAGCGCCAACGTTGCACACATTTAAAGTAGAGATGATAGCTTCAATATTCTCTACACGACCTGCTGGCACAAAAGTGGCAATGGATGGCGTTGATAACAGTAATGCATTCCATGGGAGGAACGATGTGTTGGACGGTAGGCAGAGATCTAAATAGAACCGAACCTGAATCATAAGCCATTGAAGTCTTTTTTAGAAGTTAACTATTTTTACAACCCATTCTAGTGTTTATGGGGGTTTCAAGCGTTATTGAAAACTGGAAATGGAAATTTCTAACTGCACTTGAGAATATGGAAAACGTTTCGGGAGTTTTTTGTTTGAACGGATTAATTCCCTCCGAAATTCAAGTTTGGCTCCCGGTGAGTGCACGTGCTAACATTTCACCATCGTGTTAGTGGTTTGCGCCTCACTCCAAATTCGAGTAATTTACGAGTACTATTCTTTTCTCGAAGTTTGGGTGGGTTCGATCAATATCAGTCCTGAAATCGGGCATATTTCATGAAATTATTTTCAAAAAAATGTAAGCTAATCTATTTTTCCAGCTTTGAATTAATAAAAGTTCCCGTCTATTAGATGCTGAAAAACTCCGAGAGAGGTCCACAGCACAATTTCACGTCCGACACAGAGTAAGAGAAAGTGAATTTGAAACTAAAAACGTGGAAACAACCAAACTGCGTAATATGCTACGTAAAACTGCGTCCGCATATTGTTAATATCTTAGGAAGTATTATGAGTGGTGTAACTACAAGTGTCAATCAAACAACCCTGCATTTTACTTCCTCTATTACGAAGTTTATTATTATGAAATGTTTTTAAACTCTTGCTTTTCATTCAAAATATATTGATGAAATTATTTCTGCAGAGTGCGGAGAAAGAAATTAAATGCAAATTATCAGCTTGGGGGGTATAAGGAAAAGTTATTTGATCTGGGAATTATTGGCTGATTTCTTGGAAATCAGCCATTAATATACGACAGAGTATGACAATTTTTCCCAATCATTAAAAATGACCCCTTTTATAAAGTTCGAACTTTATCATTTTAATAATTTAACAAATTTTTAAAAGTAGATGGATCTCTGATTTCTGCTTTCTATGAACTTCAGAAGAAACAAAACTATTGAAATTATGCCGATTTTATCCCTAGATTTTGGATGATGAACCAGTTGCTTTGTCAATTGAAGAGTGTACGTACATCTTAGCAATGAATACTATATATCGTAAGGAATGGAGAGAGAACATTGTTTCCAATACTATTTCCAAACATGATATCAGGGATATCTTGTTTATCTTTCTTAGGCTAGGACGGTACGATTTAATGTTAGCGGCGTCCAGTAACATCGACATTTTCTAATATTATTTCCTCTCCAAAAGGTTCTAATTTTATAGTATTCTCATTCTATTGCACACCTATGGAATTCAACCTGAAAACGGCACTGTGTCCAACAGAGATGGGAGATGTTTATATATTTTCCTTAAAGCTGGTTTATATTTTACAGACTATTTATAACCATTTCTTCACTTATTATGCTATTCATTTCCTGTAAATGATAAATATCAGACAGAGACTAAGTCTAAAACCTGAGATTCAATGAATGCACCATATTCTAACATTTTTCGAATCTAATAATCTCTACTTACCTTACAACCTTCGCACGTGAACGCCCCGAAGTGAAATCCGGCAGCGGGCTCCCCGCAGACCTTGCACTGCTGGTTCATCTGGAAAGGACAACGAGGGCAACGTTACATACTTAATCTCAAACTTCGATAACATCATAGGGGTTAGAAATGGTTTGCTTAGGCACGAGCTGCCCGAAAATCGTAATTTCAAAAAAATCCCTCATAAATGTAAAGAGTGTATAAGTTGGGAGAGGGTGGAGTTTAGTTTCTCCGACTCCAATGTCCTTACGGTACTTCCAATTTCGATAAAAATAAAAGCTCCAGGTCCGGGGCAAGCATAAAATCCGCCGCCTTCACGAAACCAGATGAGCGTGTTACCCGAAGGACTAATTGGGACGGCATTACCAAGAGAGTATGCATTTCAGTAACGTGAGGATGGATCAACAGCGACAGCAACGGATTATCATGGGGTAACACACTGGTGAATAAAACGGTAAAATAGCTATCAATTACTATTCTTTAGAGCGTATTAATTATATCACCAACCTTCTATTAGCCTTCGTTTTCCACTTTTACGGACAGTACTTATT